>JAJAGP010002747.1:0-40000 GCA_025084515.1 Ancistrus triradiatus
AAATCATCAGTATTAAAACAATAAAAGACTTGAAATATTTCAGTTGGTGTACAATGAATTTAAAATATATGAAAGTTTAATTTTTATCATTACATTACGGAAAAGAATTAACTTTATCACAATATGCTAATTTTTTTAGAAGGACCAGTGGACCTTTGGATTGTGAACTCTCAAAGAAATAATGAAATGATGTGTTTCAATAACTGGTTGCAATATTATATTTGCCAATCACCTTTGCAAACTTTTCACTTCTCTTCAACAACAACAAAAAGGTCTGCAGCAGGTTACTTTCACACTGTTCATGGTACTAAAATGGACACACTTATGTGTGCAGTTGTAAATTTTAAGTCATTGCTAAAACATTCATCATGAAATCAAACACTGCTTTGAAAAAATGAGATATTAAATATTTATAAATTTAGGGGAAAATCATTCATGCTTTGAAAGTTAATCTTGGGTGTTTTGATGGAAAAAATTCCTATATGGAGGAATTTGACATGAACATAGATTTTATCCTTAGCACACTGCAAAACATTTTTTTGCAAGGGACATGCGAGTCTCCACAGATAAACCAAAAAGGTAAATAACGCAGCTGTACAATCATTATTTCATTAATCTACAATTTAAACTAGCTTAATCATGGGTCCTATGAGAAGGCTGGTGAAATCTCCACCTAATAATCCTTTATGTCAATTTATCTTTTGATCCAATTTAAAAGCAGCACCACACCACAGTCTCATAAATAATGTTTACACATTTACATATTGAGATAATCACAAATATTGGATACTATATGCATAAATATTCTGAAACAGTGTTTATGAAATATGATAATGTAGCCAGCAGAGAATGATAGAAGCCATCTGTTCATAAAAAAGCTGCACTCCTCAGTAACATTTAAATAAAGAAATGTATAAAATAATGTTTGATTTTGTTATGTTACGATATGTGTTATGATACAGCTTTATAAGGTTTAATATTTTATGATGGTTTTGCTTTATAGCAATATACATACAGTATCTGGACTTCACTTTATATTTCATAGTATTATAAAAAAAATACAATAAAACAGAAAATTGGCTGGTAGTTAAAGGGGCAGCATGTTTATTTAGGACTGAATAATGTTAGTAAACTCCTACTGCACACTTCGCAAGCTGTCCTGTACATAACACTGTCTCTATGATTAAAAATAGTTATTACAGGAGGGCTCCCTATAGCTGACTGACTTATCAAATGTTCTTATATCATGGAAATATAAACAAATTTATCGTGGGGCCTGTCCATTGTCATATACGCTCACCAGCCACTCTATTAGGTTCACTTTTTCAATTGCTCCTTAAAGTAAATATTTAATCAGCCAATCACAGCAACTCAGTTTCTAAGCTTGTGCATTTAAGCATGTAGACTTATTCAAGGTGACCTGCTGAAGTTCAAACTAAATCAGAATGGGGAAGAAAGGTGATTTAAGAGACTTTGAACATCGCATAGTTGTTGGTGATAGATGGGCTGATCTGAGTATATCAGAAACTGCAGATCTGCTAGGATTTTCATGCACCCCATCACTAGGAGCATCCTCTGAAAAAGAGAAAATAAGCAGCAATAAGAGGCAGTTCTCTGGGTGAAAATGCCTTGTCGATGCCAATGACCAGATTGGATCGAGCTCATAAAAAGGCAACAGGAACTCAAATAACCACTCTTTACAACTGAGATATGCCGAAGAACATCTCTGAATGCATACTATGTCGATCCTTGAAGCATATGGGCTACTGCAGCAGAACACCACACTGAGTGCCACTCCTGTTAGCTAAGAAAAGGCAACCGTGGCTACTGTTTGCATGGTCTTAACAAAACTGGGCAATAGAAAATTGGAAAACATTGCCTGGTTTGATGAGTCTCAATTTCTGCTGTGACATTCAGATGATGGGGTCACAATTTGGTTTAAATGACATGAAAGCATCGATCCATCCTGCCCTGTATCAATGGTTCACCCTACCTGAGTATTGTTCCTGACCATGGCCATCTCTTTAACATCACAATGTACCATCTTCTACTGACTACTTCCAACAGAACAATGTGCCATGTTACAAAGCTAAAATCATCTCAAACTGGTTGACTGCACTGCAATGGGTTCATTGTATGCAGGTACCCTCCACAGTCTTTGCAGTGTGAGCATTTTCTTGTTGAAAAATAATGTCATCATTCCTCTTTATAAAGCAACTTCTGAATTGTAGGAAGAAAGCCTTTCTGCACTATTTTCATGTACTCCAAAACATTAATTGGTTTTAATTTTTATGTGTCTTTTGTGTGTGTTTTGTAACTGGTTTGTCTCTGATAAGCTGAAAAGTGTTAAAACCATATACAGTTTATGGTTTAAACATAATAATTTAACAGCAAAATTACAGCTGAACCACTCTGTCTCCCACAGTCGGAAAAATGCACACACACACACGCACACACACACACACGTCGTTTTTCCTGTCTACTATCTCTATAATTTTGAATGATGAGCAACATGAATAAAATGTTTAGCTTTCCTGCTTGGACAGTTAAGCCCACTGACTATGTGTGTCTGTGTACGTGTGTGTGTGTGTGTGTGTGTGTGGGTGTGTGTGTGTGTGTGTGTGTGTGTGTGTGTGCACGATCTTCACATGTATTCAGTGGGGAACAAGGAAATGACCTGGGTTTGATGGAGAGGAACTAATCTGTTTAAGCCTGACATAGGACAGGAGAGGTCTCTTACTGGTATTATGAAGTGTCACGTCATGATAGAGAGTTGCATGGCAAGATGGCCAAAGAGCAAGAAGCAAGCAAGCGAGAGAGTGTGAAGTTCAGAGCAGGATATTGAAGAATGTTGTCACTTTATATCTGCATACCCCTGTCCATCGATGACCCTGTGTAGAGAAAAGTAAAATGAAAAGGATCAACTAATTTACAAGCTACAATTATGTAGTGTTACCAGTGTTTTAAGTCATGTGTTTTTTATTGTGAAAAGTATCAGGGGACGCATTCCCGCCCCTAGGGGTCGCCGCGGGACCACTAAACGCCGCGGTCGGCCTCCTATAAAATGAGCTTCCTAATGCCGGCCTTCGGCGCACTGTCTCGCTACTTATGCGAACTGTAGAGAGCTCATTCCTGTTTGGCGTTACCCTTTGCTTACGGCTAAGGATATTGGTAATCCCGTGTCGCATAGGAGGCGGGATGTGGTAAAGGCAAAAGCCTTGAGGTAATGTTAGGGCTTTAGCCGGTTAGGTTAGGGAAAGTCGGGGTAACGCCACTAACCTCCGTCTCTCTGCAGCCCGAGACGCCCGCGGCCATCTTCCGCTTTTCTCCGTTCCCTCGGACGTTGGTAAGCTTCTGTCGCGGGTCCTGCTGTCTCCGGCATAATCCGGTGCTTTCTGCACCCCGAAGTAAGCATAGTCTTGCTTTCCCGGGACTTTAGAACGCGTTCCATGCGCTCTAGAGTCGTGCCGATTTGCGTCTGGCTCGCTGAGATCCCGGGCACATGCGCAGTCGCTCGCCACACACACACACACACACAGCGCGTAGACGCAGAGCACAACAGACACACACACACACAGTCAGCTTCGTCACACTCTGCGTGCGGCAGACGTGTGCTCATTGTGTGATCCCCCACACACACACCGGAGCTCTCTATACAGAGAGTTGTCCCACGCACACACATAAGGCTCGCCACGCTCGAGCTGTGCATGTCCTTTTCTTCATTCAGCTCAGTTTAGAGTGCTAGACGGTCCTATCCCGCCTTTCATTTAAGTTCGTTTATCCCTTTACGTTTACCTTTATTATATTAATCACTTTTGTTGAGATCGCCAGAGAAGCGACTCCTGTTTGTCCTTAGGCTTATTGCCAGGAAATTCTTCAGTTCAGCTCACAGGAATCTTGTGGCCGCAGGTAGATTCCACGCCCCCGGAGACTGTGACTCACATTACAGCATTTAGCAGACCACACTTTACAGCATTTATCAGGACGCCCTTATCCAGAGCGATTACAAATGTACAGTCTTTACAATCCAAGCCATTGTGGTAAGGCCTTGCTCAAGGGGGGGGGGGGGGGGGGCACCACAGTGGCAGCTGCAGAGGTGGGCTTTTGAACCTGGGACCTTCTGGTTATAGTCCTGACCTTAACACTAAGGCAACACAGTCCACAGGACTCTGGCTTCGAATCCCGTGACGGGCTGCCTTCAGTAGCCTCCCCGCTCAGTGACGGGATTTCTTTTACGTTTCCCCTCCTTTGGGTGGTTAGGTGTGGACCCCCGCACTTGAGTCCGTTATTTCCCTTTTTTTTTCGGTGCGCCTCCCCAGGCCCCCCGTAACAGTACAGTGCGCCCAGTATGGACTCAGCAGGGGCGCACGATATGGACCCAGAAGGGTCCCCACCCCCAGTGGCTGCCGTTCTTTGCCACCACGGCGTTACCCTGGGGCGTCATGAGCAGCAACTCACCCTCCTCACTCAGCAGGTAGCGGCTCTTACTGAGGCGGTCAAGGAACTGTCTGTCAACCTCTCTGGGCTTCAGGCGGTCGCCCCCCCCCTTCGCCTGCTCGATTCCGCCTCCGATGATTCCTACCCCCCCGCCTCGCCTCACGGGGGATTCCCCCATCGCCGCTCCCGAACGCTTCACGGGTGAACCTGAGCGCTGCAGGGGTTTCCTTATGCAGTGCTCGCTTGTCTTTGAGCTGCGCTCATCTCAATTCCCCACGCCCCGATCCCGGGTCGCCTACATCATCTCCCTCCTCTCAGGCCGGGCCCTGGCTTGGGCCACAGCCCAGTGGGACGCCAGGACCCCCGCCTGCGAGGATGAAGAGGCCTTCGCTGAGGCCCTCAAGGGAACCTTTTTTCACCCACTGGGGGGCCGTAGCGCGGCCTCTCACTTGGCCCGCCTTGTGCAGGGCGCCAGGTCGGTGGCGGAGTACACCATCGAGTTTCAGACCTTGGCGGCGGAGAGTGGCTGGAATGAGGCGGCCCTCATCTCCAGCTACGAACGGGGACTCAGTGAATCCATGAAGGATGAACTGGCCGTTCGAGACCCCCCCGCCACGCTCGACGACCTCTACAACCTCGCCACCACCATCGACTCCCGTCTGAGGCAGTCTGTGGCCTGGCCGCGACCCCGCGGTCCATCGCAGCGCCCGTTCCGAAACTCCTGGCGGGCTGGATGGAACCCTTCCGGTGGGGCCGATTCCCCGACTCCTGATGGGTCGGGAAACGCAAGGGCCAGGACCGGTCGGGGGGGGCCGGTCTTAGGCGCATCCGCTCGCCCCCTGTCAGGCCTCACCCTCCCGGTCGTCCTTCGTCAGGGAGGGGGTGGTCGGACCCGCCTCTCCGCCTACGTCGATTCCGGGGCCGAAGGCAACTTCATCGACGACGCACTCGCGCGGCGTTTGCGTCTCCGCGTCGAGGTCCTCCCCAGCCCCCAGCCACTCAGGGCTTTCGATGGTCGGGTCCTGGGCAGGGGGCCTGTCACCCATAGGACCCTGCCTGTTACCATGGAAACGGGTATCCACTCCGAGAGAGTCACCTTTTTAGTTACCCGCACGCCTACTCTCCAACTGGTCCTAGGTTACCCATGGTTGCGGCTCCACAACCCGCGGATCGACTGGCAAACCCGATCCGTCTATGCTTGGTCCCCCCGGTGCCAGGAGTCATGCCTGCTTCTGCTGTCCACCCCCCATCACCAACCTTGTGTTCGGCAGACGGTACCCGACCTGTCCACCGTCCCCGAACCCTACCGGGATCTGGGGGTGGTGTTCAGCAAAGGGGCGGCCCAAGTCCTGCCGCCGCACAGGGAATATGATTGCGCCATCAACCTCCTGCCGGGCACTGCTCCGCCCCGGGGGCGGCTCTTTTCCCTGAGCCGCACTGAACAGGAGGCAATGCGGCAATACATTGCTGAGGCGCTCCAGCAGGGCTTCATACGGCCATCCTCCTCGCCGGCGGGGGCGGGTTTCTTTTTTGTTGCAAAGAAAGAGGGCACCCTGCGCCTGTGCATAGATTACCGGGGCCTCAACGCGATCACAGTCAAAGACCGCTACCCCCTGCCCCTTATGGCGACGGCCTTCGAGGCGCTCCAGGGGGCCCGCATCTTTACTAAGCTGGACCTCCGGAGTGCTTACAACCTCGTCCGCATCCGGCAGGGGAACGAATGGAAGACAGCCTTTCTGACGCCCACACGGCACTATGAATACAGGGTGATGCCTTTTGGGCTGATGAACACCCCGGCTGTCTTCCAACGGTTTGTTAATGACGTGCTCCGTGAGGCTCTGGACCGATATGCGTTCGTCTACCTCGACGACATACTTATCTTCAGCCGGTCACTTGAGGAACACATCGGTCACGTCCGCCGGGTCTTGCAGCTACTCCTGGAAAACCGGCTATGTGAAACTGGAAAAGTCAGTTTTTCACACCCCCTCGGTCACCTTCTTAGGCTTCGTCGTGTCCCAGGGGTCGCTGCACATGGACCCGGTCAAGATCCAGGCCGTGGCCGATTGGCCCCAGCCCACCTCCCTCCGCCTTGTCCAACGGTTCCTGGGCTTTGCTAATTTTTTCCGGAGCTTCGTACGGGACTTCGGAGCCCTTGCGGCCCCGCTTACCGCCCTCACGCGCAAGGCCCCAGGTCCTTACCGTTGGACGCCGGAGGCCGACCAAGCATTCCGGGTCATCAAGGACCGGCTCACTAACCCCCTGGTCCTCCAATTCCCCGATCCTGAGTAACCATTCGTCGTCGAGGTAGATGCATCCGACATCGGCGTGGGGGCCGTTTTGTCGCAGCGCACGGGATCGGACCGCAAACTCCACCCGTGTGCCTACTTTTCGCGGCGTTTATCCCCCGCCGAGCGTAACTACCCCATCGGGGACCGGGAGCTCCTGGCCATGAAACTGGCACTGGAAGAGTGGCGTCACTGGCTGGAGGGTGCCAAGACCCCGTTCCTGGTTGGACGGACCACAAGAACCTGGCATACATCCAGCAAGCCAAAAGGCTTAACGCCCGCCAGGCTCGTTGGTCCTTGTTCTTCGCCAGGTTCGACTTCACTGTCACCTTCCGGCCAGGCTCGAAAAACATCAAGCCCGACGCCCTATCCAGGCAGTGGGATCACACCGACTCCCCACTTCTCCAGGACCCTGTTCTCCCGACCCCCCGGGTGGTAGCAGCCCTCACTTGGGCTATCGACGACGTGGTCACTAAGGCCCTTCATCGCGAACCCGATCCCGGTAACGGCCGTAGGTTCGTCCCGGCCTCGGTTCGCCTCCGAGTGATGCGCTGGGGGCACGAAGCGTCCTTTGCGGCACACCCAGGCTGCACAGCCACCTATAAGCTCCTCCGACAGAGCTATTGGTGGCCCTGCATGGAAGAGGACGTTAGGCAGTTCGTGGCCTCCTGCGAGGTCTGTGCCCGTAACAAAACCCCTCGCAGGAAGCCCCCCGGCCTTCTTCACCCTCTTCCCGTTCCCGCTCGCCCCTGGTCCTACGTCTCCCTGGACTTCGTCACGGGTCTGCCCCCGTCCAAGGGGAACACGGTTGTCCTCGTGGCAGTGGACCGGTTCTCCAAGGGGTGCAAGCTCGTGGCGCTGCCCAAACTGCCGTCCGCCAAGGAAACGGCGGATCTCATCCTCCGGCATGTGGCCCGGGTGCACGGGTTTCCCCGGGACCTACTGTCGGATCGAGGCCCCCAATTCATCAGCCGCTTCTGGTCGGCTTTCTGCCGCTCGGTGGGGGCCACGGCGAGTCTCTCCTCGGGATTTCACCCGGAGTCTAACGGCCAGACTGAACGGGTGAACCAGGACCTGGCACGCATGCTTCGATGTCTGACGGCGGGCAACCCCTCCATGTGGACGTAACATCTGCCATGGGCCGAATTCGCCCATAACACTCTGTGGCACTCGGCCCTCGGCATGTCCCCGTTCGAGTGCCGGTTCGGCTTCCAGCCTCCCCTCTTCCCTCGCCAAGAGGCGGACGTAGGCGTCTCCTCGGCGGAGCAATTCGTCCGCCGGTGCCGACAATCCTGGCTCAAGGCCCGGGCGGCACTCACGGGTAACGCGGAGTCCATGCGTCGTCAGGCGGATCGCAAGCGCAGGCCCGCGCCCTCTTACCGCCGGGGGCAACGCGTCTGGCTGTCCGCTCAGGACCTTCCGCTGAAGGGATGCTCGGGTAAGCTGGCTCCTAAGTACGTGGGGCCCTTCAAGGTACCTCGCAGGGTCAACCCGGTCAGCTACCGGTTGGACCTGCCTTCGTTCATGAAGATACACCCCACGTTTCACGTTTCCCAGCTTCAACCCTACCTCTGCCAGACCCGTGGCCCGTCTGGGGCCCCTCCCTCACCCCGTGTGGTTCAGGGGTCCACGGCCTATACGGTCCGTCGATTGCTAGACACCCGGCGGGTCCAGGGTAGCACCCAGTACCTGGTCGACTGGGAGGGCCGCGGTCCCGAGGAGAGGTCCTGGGTCCCGGAACGCCACATCCTGGATCGCACCCTCATCCGCGTTTTCCGGAGGACCCGTTCGTCTGATCTGGGACCGTCAGGGGCGTACTATCAGGGGGCGCATTTCCGCCCCTAGGGGTCGCCGCGGGACCACTAAACGCCGCGGTCGGCCTCCTATAAAATGAGCTTCCTAATGCCGGCCTTCGGCCCACTGTCTCGCTACATATGCGAACTTTTGAGAGCTCGTTTCTATTTGGCGTTACCCTTGCATATGGTTAAGGATAGTGGTAATCCCGTGTCGCACAGGAGGCGGGATGTGGTAAAGGCAAAAGCCTTGAGGTAACTGCTAGGGCCTTAGCCGGTTAGGTTAGGGAAAGTCGGGGTAACGCCACTAACCTCCGTCTCTCTGCAGCCCGAGACGCCCGCGGCCATCTTCCGCTTTTCTCCGTTCCCTCGGACGTTGGTAAGCTTCTGTCGCGGGTCCTGTTGTCTCCGGCATTATCCGGTGCTTACTGCACTCCGGGTTAAGTATAGCCTTTCTTCCCCTGGACTTTAGAACGCGTTCCTAGCGTTCTAGAGACGCGCCGATTGCGCCTGGCTCGCTGAAACCCCGGGCACATGCGCAGTCGCTCGCCACACACACACACGCACAGCGCGTTGACACAGAGCGCAGCAGACACACACACACACAGTCAGCTTCGTCACACTCTGCGTGCGGCAGACGTGTGCTCATTGTGCTGCTCCCCCCACACACACACAGGCAGCTCTCTATACAGAGATTTTTCCCACGCACACACACAAGGCTCGCGCACGCTTTGAGCGCTGTGCATGCCTTTTTCTTTCAGCTCAGTATAGAGTGCTGACGGGTCCTATCCCGCCTTTTCCCTTAAGTTTCGTTTATCCCTTTACGTTTACCTTTATTAATATTAATCCACTTTTGTTTGAGATCGCCAGAGAGCGACTCCTTTGTTTGTCCTTAGGCTTATTGCCAGGAATTCTCATTTACAGCTCACAGGATCTGTGGCGCAGCGGTAGATTCCCCGCCCCCGGAGACTGTGACTCTGGTCTCGAATCCCGTTGCGGGTCTTCTTCAGTAGCCTCCCCGCTCAGTGACGGGATTTCTTTTACGTTTCTTCTCCTTTGGGCCGTGAAGTGTAGACCCCCGCGCTTGAGTCCGTTTCTCCCCTTTTTGGTGCGCCTTCCAGGCCCCCCATAACTCAAAAAAGTAATGATGATTCTTATTAATTATAGTACATTAAATCCGTTTTAAATCATTAGTGCTTTAACAAATGGACACTGTTTCATTTCACAGATTTAGGAGCCGTCCAGATCTAACCCCTAATTATGCAAATCTAAAGGCGAGAGTGGCAGTAAAAACCACATGGTATGCCAAAAAGGGAGAAAGGAATCGTAAAGAGAGGATAGGATCCTTCTCGGAATATTCAAATTTTAAAATGATCCTCTAATCAATCTTAGTAGAACGTTCGACATGTGAAATATGAAAAATTGCTAATGTATAAATATGTTCGTGGATTGACCCCCCCCCCAATATATATATATATATATATTATATATATATATATATATATTATATATATATATATATATATACATATAATATATATATATATATATATGTATATATATATACACACACATATATATATATATATACACATTTTTTTTCTGACTCTACACGCATTTCTGACTCTGAATTCTGTTGCTTCTGCTGACAATGCATTTGACTGAAATTGTCAAAAACATCTCACATCTCAGAGCAACTAAATTTGTTATCTTGACCATATCATCAAATTTCCAAGCTCAGTCTAGCTAATAAAGCAAATTTGCTGAAATTATTAGAAATAAATGTAAGTTCAATTTATAAGGAAGAGCATTTTAATTTTAATAACAGACACAAAGTTTAATTGTGCACTTCAGCAATATTCACTCAGTGTTTCGGCCCCCTTGAACCTTTCAAACTTTCGCCACATTTCAGGCTTTATACATAGAGATATGAAATTTTAATTTTTTGTGAAGAATCAACAACAAGTGGGACACAATCGTGAAGTGGATTGACATTTATTGGATATTTTAAACTTTTTTTAGAAATAAAAAACTGAAAAGTGGGGCGTGCAAAATTATTCTGCCCCCTTGCGTTAATACTTTGTAGCGCCATCTTTGCTGTGATTACAGCTGCAAGTTGCTTGGGTGTAGCGTTAATAGCTGGATTACAGGTCTTCAACTCTCTATACCCTCTGTTCGAACGGTTGTCAAGCCATAAAACATCACGACACCTTGGAATGCAAAAAGGCCCACCATCTGGATAGAGTCTACAATTGAGTAATGGCCACAATGGCCCCATCAACGCCAGACTCTTTCTCAAACCAACAGAATTGGTGGTCTGTTTAAACAGACCTACAACCTTCAGCATCTCGCAATCATAAACTAAGTCCATGTGTTAATCTTAAAAATGGGGTTTCAACGTTCCAGGCCACCAAGTTCCTCAAATTTCTCTCCAACTGTTACTTTTTCGACCCTTTTCTTAGTCGGCCTGGTGCCAGAAAGACAGCCCTGGATTTACGACCCAAAGAACTATTGCCTTCCTTTTTAAGAGATAAAATTTAATAATAGTTCTAACTTTTGTTGGGAACAGATTACCTTTGCCTGGATCACTCAATTAAGAAAATACATGAGAACTGCTTCATAATGAGTCCAAACACACGTATATGTACTTCGCTATTTCATACAAAGAATGGATCAGGGATATTTTTTTCATACACTCATATATAATCATGTATATATATGTATGTTACTGATTTGTCATGTATTTTCATCTCTATTTGGTCAATGTTTTAGTATAGTGACCGTTCTATACGTAATATGGTCCAG
This sequence comes from Ancistrus triradiatus, assembly GCA_025084515.1. NCBI lineage: Eukaryota > Metazoa > Chordata > Actinopteri > Siluriformes > Loricariidae > Ancistrus > Ancistrus triradiatus. The sequence continues at coordinate 11,321 of JAJAGP010002747.1, forward strand.
TTGTGCTATACTAATGGTTAGTATAGCACAACTGGACCATATTACGTATAAATAACAGCTGTTTTATCTATACGTATCGATCGCTCGGGTTTAATACTTGTTCATACTTATAAAAGAACAGAAATGAAGTTGTTATTTAAAATGTACTGTTTCCTACATCTTGTATCGATCGTATTATTATTTGTTTAAGGAATAGCAAATGTATGTGCTGTAGTTAGAATGATTTAACGATGTTCTAGGTTATCAATTCAAGGTGCCTTTGATCATCTGAACCTTACAACGTTCTTCAACTAAACTTTTTTTTTTTCAGATTTTTGGTTATTATGTGATACATTTAATCACCCTAGATTTGTAGGAATATATTAATCCGAGATATAATGTCTGTAGCTCATATGAGTGAAATTATAATACACAACCATGATAGGAGGGATTTACTGATGAGTCAGCTTTTCATTGGCTAAGTCAGGGCAACTCCTTGTGCCCCCGCCTCCAACCGCCAGCTTCGAGTCTTGTGTGTTTTTGTTCTTCTTTGTTCTTCTTTGTTCTTTTCTTTTCGCTGTCTTTTAAAGTTGCAGCTTTGTCAGTCTTTAGTTTTTTCGTTCTTAATTTCTTTCAAGTTTTTGTGCTTTATTGTTAAGTTTCCTGTGTCCAGCAGTTTTTAGTAGTTCGGTACCGCCGAATTAGAAAGTAGTTAAAAAAACCAACCAGCCAAGATCTCCTTCACGCTCTACCATTCTCGTACATCCAAGTTTTTTTCCAAGTCTTTTGAAGCTTGTGGTGCTAGAAACGCATCGACTCCACCTTTATCTGTGGCCAAGATAAAATCTGAGTTGTACGCCTGCAAGTCGAGGTCAGAGATCCCGGACCACCAACAGCTGGGAAGAAAGCCAAACCAAAGCGAGGCCCGCAACACATCTGTGGCTCCACGGACCGAAGGCTAATAGCCGAGACCGAACAGTGGCATCAGAATCTGAAGATTGGACTGCTACCGTTCCCCCGTGTGACTTCTAACGACAGGCAGAGACCTGGTTCCGTTCCATCTCCTTCGCGTGAGCCCCCGCAAAGAAACATGCAAGTACCGCTTGTGTGGCTTATCTGGGTCCCTGATTCTCGAACTTTGCATTTGATCTTAAACCACGCTACAACGTAGACTCATCCACGTTTAAGTAGCTTCTACCATACTATATACATGTTCACTATATATATTGTCACGCGCCACGGCAGCGCGCGCCAATCAGCCACGGTCTCACCACGGTCGCTGTAATTAGGATCAGCTGTGAGACGTCCTATAAAGACAAGACTGCGAGAGACTCACCTCGCGGATTATTGATGATTGTTCACGCCGGTCATGTCCCTACGCGCCGTGCCTCATCTCGCGTCCCTACGCGCCTCGCCGCCTATCGCGTCCCTCCGCTCCGTGTCCCTTCCAGGTATCGTGCCGTTTGACCTGTTTTCCCTGTTGTGTTTAGTTTCTACCCATTTTGCGACCTCGGTCTCGTTTATGTTATCCACCCGTTTTCGGTCCTCGCCTCTTTCGTTCGCTGTGTCTCCCTTTGTTTGCCTTTTTGTAAATAAAACCTCCCATTACTTTGAGCCTGCGTTCGTCTCCTGCTTCCCTTCCGCCGCCCGGCATTACAGAATAATCCGCCATAAAACATGGATATGGCTCCTAATTACAGCGACCGTGGTGAGACGTCCTGATTGGCGCGCGCTGCCATGGCGCGTGACAGAGCCCCCCCCCAAGGAGTCCGAGTTGGAGCTAGGACTCCCAGCAAGAACCCCCGGGAGCAGCTCTGCCTCAGGGGGTCCACCAGGAGGGGACCACCAATAGTCGGGTGGCCGGCGAGCGGAGTCGTCGACGAGAGGCTGCAGAGCGGAGTCGATGACGAGAGGCTGCCGAGCGGAGTCGTGGACGACGTGGTGCTTGAGAGCAGAGTCGTGGACGACGTGGTGCTTGAGAGCAGAGTCATGGACGACGTGATGCTTGAGAGCAGAGTCGTGGACGACGTGATGCTTGAGAGCAGAGTCGTGGACGACGTGAGGCTGCCGAGCAGAGTCGTGGACGACGTGAGGCTGCCGAGCAGAGTCGTGGGCGACGTGAAGCTGCCGAGCAGAGTCGTGGACGACGCGATGCTTGAGAGCAGAGTCGTGGACGACGCGGTGCCTGAGAGCAGAGTCGTGGACGACGCGGTGCCTGAGAGCAGAGTCCGTGGACGACGCGGTGCCTGAGAGCAGAGTCGTGGACGACGCGGTGCCTGACAGCAGAGTCGTGGACGACGCGGTGCTTGAGAGCAGAGTCGTGGACGACGCGGTGCTTGAGAGCAGAGTCGTGGACGACGCGGTGGCTTGAGAGCAGAGTCGTGGACGACGTGGTGCTTGAGAGGCAGAGTCGTGGACGACGTGATGCTGGAGAGCAGAGTCGTGGACGACGTGATGCTAGAGAGCAAGAGTCGTGGACGACGTGATGCTAGAGAGCAGAGTCGTGGACGACGTGATGCTTGAGAGCAGAGTCGTGGACGACGTGATGCTTGAGAGCAGAGTCGTGGACGACGTGATGCTTGAGAGCAGGAGACGTGGACGACGTGATGCTTGAGAGCAGAGTCGTGGACGACGTGATGCTGGAGAGCAGAGTCGTGGACGACGTGATGCTGGAGAGCAGAGTCGTGGACGACGTGATGCTTGAGAGCAGAGTCGTGGACGACGTGATGCTTGAGAGCAGAGTCGTGGACGACGTGATGCTTGAGAGCAGAGTCGTGGACGACGTGATGCTTGAGAGCAGAGTCGTGGACGACGTGATGCTTGAGAGCAGAGTCGTGGACGACGTGATGCTTGAGAGCAGAGTCGTGGACGACGTGATGCTTGAGAGCAGAGTCGTGGACGACGTGATGCTTGAGAGCAGAGTCGTGGACGACGTGATGCTTGAGAGCAGAGTCGACAACGACGTGATGCTTGACAGCAGAGTCGACGACGGTGTGATGCTTGACAGCAGAGAAGAGGCAACGATGCTTGACAGCAGAGACGACGTGGCGATGCTTGACAGCAGAGGCGAAGTGGCGATGCTTGAGAGCAGAGGCGACGTGGCGATGCTTGAGAGCAGAGACGACCTCTGGAGGGTATCCTCTGGGGAAGACAGTCTCTGAAAGACTTTCTGTGGTGGAGACTTTCTCTGACGGGGTCTCTGTGGAGGGTGCGGCCTCAGGAAAGGCCTCTGTCGAGGATGGGGCCTTTAGAAAGGCCTTTGACGAGGTTACAGCCTCAGGGAAGGCTTCTGACGAGGATGGGGCCTTTAGAAAGGCCTTGGGTGCCCTGGAGGCAGCCACTGGAACTGCAGACGTCCTGGAGGCAGTCTCTGGAACGGCAGACGTCCTGGAGGCAGCCTCTGGAACTGCCGACACCCTGGGGGCAGCCACTGGAACTGCAGACGCCCTGGGGGCAGCCACTGGAACTGCAGACGCCCTGGGGGCAGCCACTGGAACTGCAGACGCCCTGGGGGCAGCCACTGGCACCAACATCCGAGATACGGGAGTGGGCACGAGCGGGGGTGATGTGACCATCCGTGTCCCAAACGAACGCAGTGCGGGTGTGGGTGTCGGAGAAGTTGACTGAGCGGTACCACTATCGTGAACTAGAGGTTCTGGAGCGAGACTAGAGCAACGAGAGGCACGAGCGTCAAGAAATAGAGGTTCTGAGACGAGATTAGAGCGGTTAGAAGCACGAGTGCCGAGAACTAGGGGTTCTGGAGCGAGACTAGAGCGATCAGAAGCACGAACGTCGAGAACTAGAGGTTCTGAGGCGTGTTTAGAGCGATTAGAAGCACGAACATCGAGAACAAAGGGATCGGGCACAAAACAAGAGCGACTAAAGTTGTAATTATCGGCCGGCAGATCGCTTTGATGCCTGGTTAGGGCGGTCCGGCTGGTGGTAAGCTGGGGATCCAGCACTTTACCAACCAGTGCAGACCGGATAGGACGAACGGGTTCTGCAGGGCTGGAACCCACAGCGTCGATGCCCGGGGGGTCCCATGGGGAGCCAAAAGCAAACTCCAGCTCCTCCAGAAATAGCTCTATGGTACCCGTCCGGAGCACCGGCCACATGTGAGTGGCCCAAACCAGGGCTTCACCATCAAGGTGAAGAAACAAAAAAGACACCTTTTCGTGCTCAGAATCGAAATAAAAAAACTCAAAATAAGCCCTGCACTGTACCAGGAATGGCCAGCAGGAGGCAGGGTCGCCATAGAAACGGCCGAGAGAAAACGGAGAGGTAAGGGAACCTGCCGTCTCCATGTTTTACGGCGGATTATTCTGTAACGCCGGGCGGCGGAAGGGAAGCAGGAGACGAACGCAGGCTCAAAGTAATGGGAGGTTTTATTTACAAAAAGGCAAACAAAGGGAGACACAGCGAACGGAAGAGGCGAGGACCGAAAATGGGTGGATAACATAAACGAGACCGAGGTCGCAAAACGGGTAGAAACTAAACACAACAGGGAAAACAGGTCAAACGGCACGATACCTGGAAGGGACACGGAGCGGATGGACGTGGAGCGGAGGGACGCGATAGGCGGCGAGGCGCGTAGGGACGCGAGATGAGGCGCGGCGCGTAGGGACGTGACCGGCGTGAACAATCATCAATAATCCGCGAGGTGAGTCTCTCGCAGTCTTGTCTTTATAGGACGTCTCACAGCTGATCCTAATTACAGCGACCGTGGTGAGACCGTGGCTGATTGGCGCGCGCTGCCGTGGCGCGTGACAATATATATATATATATATACACACCAGTGCTCAAAAGTTTGGGATCACTTGCAATTCACAAAGAATTTTGACCATTACACAATTAATTTAAATGTATTAGATGATTTTTAAAGAATGAAAATGTTTGCATTAAGTCCCATTTTGTATAGAGGCCTATTTTGCATATAGTCCTATTATCAGCAATTCTCAGTCCTCTGCGTCAGTCTCCTGGTATGGCAGCCAATCCAAGTTAAGAATGTTCTTAGGCTAATGGATTGTTAGGAGACCCTTTTTCAGTTTTGTTGCACAGCTGAAAAAAGTTATACTAATAAAGGAGCATAAAAGGGAGCATGATGTTCTAGGTTAGTTTAGTATCTGAAGCATCAGCAGTAAGAAACGACTTTCTTTAGAGACTCGTCAGTCTATTGTTGTGTTAAGAAAGGATGGCTACTCAGTGTGAGATATTGCAAAGAAACTGAAAATATTCTTACCATGCTGTTAACTACTCCCTTCAGAGAGTAGCACGAACTGGCTCTAACAAGGACAGAAAAAAGGAGTGGGAGGCTCCGATGCACAACTGTGCATGAAGATAAATATCTTAGAGTGTGCAGTTTGAGACAAAGAAGCCTCACAGCTTGTCAACTGACAGCTACTCTAAATGGAACCTGTCAAACAACAGTGTCAGCATCAACAAGAGACAACTTCAGGATGCTGGACTTCATGGCAGAATTGCCAAGAAAAAGCCATACCGGCCAATAAAAAGAAAAGAGGCCAAAGAGAAAAGACATTGGACACTGGAACACTGAAAGAAGGTGTTGTGGACAGATGAGTCCAAGTTTCAGGTCTTTGGATCAAACAGAAAAATTTTTGTGAGGCGCAGAAACAATGAAAAGATGCAAGACCAATGCTTAATGCCATCTTTCAAGCATGGAGGCAGCGTGATGGTCTGGGGATGCTTTGGAGGTGGTAAAATAGGAGATTTATATAGAGTGAAAGGGACCTTGAAGAAGGAAGGCTACCACAAGATTCTGCAACGTCATGCCATACCCTGTGGACGACGCTTGATTGGGGCCAATTTCATCCTACAACAGGATAATGACCCCAAGCACACCTCCAAAATGTGTCAGCAATATTTAAAAAATAAGGAGTCAGCTAGAATTCTGACTGTAATGGAGTGGCCAGCACAGTCTCCAGATCTGAACCTATTGAGCTGTTGTGGGAGCAGCTTGAACGTATAGTAAGTAGGAAGACTGCATCAAGCCAATCCATGTTGTGGGAGATGTTGTGGAGGAAGCATGGGGTGAAATCACATTAGATTACCTTTAAAAACTAACAGGTAGAATGCCGAGAGTCTGTCAGGCTGTAACTGCTGCAAAAGGTGGCTTTTTTGATGAAGGCAAAATTTGAAATACACGGTCATCATTTCAATTAAAATCAATATTTCTTACTCTGACAATGTCTGCATGTCCTGATTATTTGCTATATTTCCTAATCTCATGTGTGTTTCCACTGAAAACAAGAAAATTTCATTGTGATCCCAAACTTTTGAGCGGTATATATATATATGTATATATGTATATATATATATATATATATATATATATATATATATATATATATATATATATATATCTTCCTTTTTCTTCTTTCGGCTTTCCCTTTATCAGGGGTCACCACAGCGAGTTAAACGTTTCCACCTCACCCTGTCCTCCACGTCCTCTACTCTCACCCCAACTCCCTGCATATCTTCATTTACCACAACCAAATAACTCCTCTTTGGTCTTCCTCTCCGTCTCTTGCCTGGCAGCTCCATCTCCAACATCCTCCTACCAACATATCCACTATCCCTCCTCCGCACATGTCCAAACCATCTCAGTCTTCCCTTTCGAATTTTGTCTCCCAATTTTCCAACCTGTGCTGTCCCTCTGATGATCTCATTCCTAATCCTGTCCACCCTAGACACTTCTAAAGAGAACCTCAACATCTTAAGTTCTGCCACCTCCAGCTCTGCTTCCTGTCTCTTTGTCAGTGCCACTGTCTCTAAGCCATACAACAAGGCTGGTCTCACTACTCTCTTATAAATCTTTCCTTTCACTTTTGCTGCGACCCTTTTGTCACACAGCACTCCTGACACTCTTCTCCACCCACTCCATCCTGCCCTACTCTCTTCTTCACCTCCTTCCACACTCCCTATTCCTTGGACAGTTGAATCCCAATTACCTGAACTCCTGACCTTTGTGACCACTGATCCTGTAGCCTGACTGTTCCACCGCCTCCCTTTCAAATGGGGGAACGACCGCAATTAAGTGTTTGTTATTTGGGTTTTTATTTTTTTTTATTGTTGTTGTTTTTTGGTTTTTTAGGTTTTTTATTTGTTGTTATTTTTTTTTGAAGAGCAGTGGTTAGAATGAGAGATCAGTTTTGGGTTGTTTTTGGAGGGGAAGTTATGCAAAGGGGTAAGGGACAGGGAGTGCGGGAGCGTGTATTTTTGCTGAATGGAACTAACGGATAGGGGTTTTCGTTTTGGAAACCGAGGCTCTGGATTAACATGATACGTTTTTACGTTTTTTTATCCTTCGCGCAAATACGGGAGGGCAGAGAATAGAGCTGGTAGTGTGGTCATTAGTTTTTACTTTTTTGTATTTTGTTTTTCTGATGGGTTGAGAAGAGCGGGAGGGAAGGTGGAGAGAAGGGAGTGTTTTTTTTGGTTTGTTTTTTTTATGGTGTAATGGTAAGCAAAGATAAGAGGAGATTTTGTTGGTGTAACTGCGTGATTACAAGGGGAAAAATAGACGATGTTTTACATCGGGGTACGTCGGTGTCGCAGAGCGTGTTGTGTCTTGATTCTTTTGTAATTTGTGGGAGAAGGCGGATTGGTGGTTGAAACCACCCACTAAGCCCCCATCCGCCACCCCCCCTCCTCCACTCAACCCCCCCCCAGGACCCCTGCCCCGACCCACACCCAACCTCCCCCCCATCCCTACCCCCCCCCACCCGTCCATTCCTCCCTTCCCCGGTCCTCGGGCGCCCCGCCGCAGCGGCCCCCCAGCCCCCGCCAACCACGCCCCCCCCGCTCCCCACACCCCACCACCCCACACCCCTCCCACCCCGCCCCCCCCCACCCCCCCCCCCGCACCCCCCACCCCCCCCCCCCCTCCACCCCCGCCCCCCCACCTCCAGCCGCCCCCCCCGCCCCCCCCCCCCCCCCCCCCTCACCCCCCCACCCCGCCCCGACGCTCGCCCCACCACCTGCCCCCCCTAGCCCGGGCGCCCCCCACCCCAACGCCCCCCACCCAGCCGCCTCCACACCCCCCCCCCCCCCGCCACCCACCCCCCCCCCCCCCCCCCCGCCACGCCCCCGCCTTACCGGAACCGCCCCCCCCCCCCCCCCCCCCGCGCCTCCCCACCCCCCCCCCCCCCACCCACCCGCCCCCCCACCCAACCCCCCTCCCACAGCCCCCGCGAACCACACCCGCCCTCCCGCCCCCCACACCACCTACTACCCGCCGCCCAGCCCCAGCCACCCCGCTCCACACACGTCCCCCTCCCCCCCCACCCTACCCCCCCGCCCCCCGGCCCCCCCACCGCCGCCCCCCCCGCCCCCCCCCCCACGCCCCCACCCCCGCGCCGCCCCTCCCCCCCGCCCCCCACCCCCCCCCCCCCCCCCAGCCCCACACCCACCCCCGCAGCCGCACCCCCCGACCACCGCCCCCCCACCGAGCACCACCCCCGACCCCCCGCCACCCGCCCCCCGCCCGCCCCCCCCACCCACCCCCTCCCACACCCCTCCCGCCTCCCCCGCCCCCCCCCCCACCCAGCCCCACCCCCTGGATCCCCCCCCCGCCCCCCCCCACACCACCCGAACCCCCCCCCTCCCACCCCCTACCCCCCCCCCCCGCCCCGACACAACAACAAGCCACCTCCACCCCCCCCGCCCCCGCCCCCCCCCGCCGAGTTAAGTCCCAACTCACCCCCCACCAACCCTGCCCGCCCCTCCCCCCCCCCCCCCCCCTCGCCCCCCCCCCCCCCCCCCCCGCCCCACCAGCCCGGCCCACCCTCGCCCACCCCCCCCCCCCCCCCCCCACCAGCTCCGGCCCCCCCCCCCCCCCGACCCCCACCCGGAGCCCCGCCCCCCCCCCCCCCGCACTCACCCTCCCACCCCCCTCCTCCCACCACCCCACTCCCACGCCACCCGCCCCCCCCCACTCGCCCACTCCCCCTCCGCCCCAATCCCACCTCCCTACCCCCTCCCTACCACGCCGCCCCGCGCTCTCCTCAACCCCCCCCCCTCCCCCCCGCTCACCACCCCTCCCCCACCCCCCCCACACGCACCAGTTCCCCACCCCGCCCCCACTACCCCCACCCCCCCGTCACCCCCCCCCCCCCCTCCCCCCCCCAACCCCGCCCCCCCGCTCGCCCCCCACCCGCTACCCCCCCCCTTTCCCCCCCTTCTTTCCTTGTATCTTACTACAGTTGACTTTCAATTTCATTCCTTTCCAGATTATACCTCCACCTCTCCAAGTTCTCTTCTACGTGTTTCCTGTTCTCACTACAAATCACAATGTTGTCTGCAAACATCATAGTCCATGGCGATTCCTGTCTGACCTCATCTGTTAGTCTGTCCATCACCAGACCAAATAAGAAGGGACTCAGGGCCGATCCTTGATGCAGTCCCACCTCTACCTTGAAGCTATCTGTCACTCCTACAGCACATCTCACCTCTGTCACGCTGTTTTGATACATGTCCTGCACTAATCTAACGTACTTTTCAGTCACTCGAGACTTCATCATACACCACCACAGTTCCTCCTTTGGCACCCTGTCATAAGCTTTCTCCAAAACCATACTGTTGTTCACACACTGTCACCTCCTGTCTGAACCTAGCTTCCACAACTCTCTCCCAAATCTTCATTGTGTGGCTTATCAACTTTATGCCCCTGTAAGAGCCACAACTCTGTACATCACCCTTCTGCTTAAAAATCGGTACAAGTAAACGTTTCTTCCATTCCTCCGGCATAATCTCATTCACCAGAATTCCATTAAATAATCTAGTCAAAAACACCACTCCCAGCTCTCCTAGACTTTTCCATACCTCAACCGGTATGTCCTCAGGTCCCACTGCCTTTCCGTTCTTCATCCTTTTCAAAGCTTTCCTCACTTCGTCCTCGCTAATCTTTGCTACATCCTGTTCCACAATCTCTACACCATCCAACCTTCTTTCCTTTTCATTTTCTACATTCATCAACTCCTCAAAACACTTCTTCCATTTTTCCCTCACCCTCTCCTCTCCGGATAGTACATTTCCATTTCTATCCTTGATCACCCGGACATGCTGCACATCCTTTCCAGCTCCATCTCTCTGTCTCACCAGCAGATACAACCCCTTCTCTCCTTCCCTACTGTCTAACCTTTCATATAACTCATCGTAGGCCTTCTGCTTGGCCTTTGCTACCTCCCTCTTTGCCCTGTGCCGCATCTCCTTGTACTCCTGCCTACTCTCTTTAGTCCTGTCCCTGTCCCATTTTTTCTTTGCTGACCTCTTTCTCTGAATAACCTCCTGCGCTTCCTCGTTCCACCACCAGGTTTCCTTTTCATCCTTTGCCTCTCCAGTAGACACACGCAGTACCTTTCTACCTGTCTGTCTAATCACTGTTGCTGCTTTTATCCAGTCATCTGGGAGCTCTTTCCTATCACCCGAAGCCTTTCTCAGCTCCTCTCTGAACTCCTTACAACATTCTTCCTTTCTCAACTTCCACCATTTGGTCCTCTGCACTGCCTTTGTCCTCTTCCACTTCCTAACCACCAGAGCCATCTTGCACACCACCATCCGATGCTGCCTAGCTACACTCTCCCCTGCCACTACTTTACAATCACCAATCTCTTTTAAGCAACCTCTTCTACATAGGATGTAGTCTACCTGTGTGCTCCTCCCTCCACTCTTATAAGTCACCCTGTGCTCCTCCTTCTTTTGGAAATATGTGTTAACCACAGCCATTTCCATCCTCTTTGCAAAATCCACCACCATCTGTCCTTCTAGGTTCCTATCCTTAACACCAAACCTGCCCATCACTTCGTCATCTCCTTTATTACCTTCACCAACATGACCATTGAAATCGGCACCATAACCAGTTCCTCTCCTCCCTGGGAATTCTCTCAACCACTTCATCTTCTCCCCCCCAGAATCTTCTCTTCCTCCTAAATTCACAGCCAACTTGTGGTGCATACCCCCTAACACATTCACCAGTACAAACACCCTCATTTCCACTTAAACATTTTATTATCCATCTGACAACCCGTTTTTCACCTCACTACATTATTTTATATAGTCCCTCCTTCAGGACCACACCACTCCTTTCTCTTCCTATCCACACCATGGTAGAACAATTTTAAGACCCGGCAGCCAATGCATCGAGCCTGGCTACCCTTCCACTTTGTCTCCTGCACCCACAAACATCGCTTTCTCCTCTGCATCATATCAGCCAGCTCTCTACCTTTCCCTGTCATCGTCCCTACATTTAGTGTTGCTACCCTCAGTGCTATATTCTGACCCCTCCTGATTTCTCTCTGTCTCCTCACACGCTTCCCTTATCTTCGTCTTCGGCAAACAGTAGTCCAATTTCCGCTGGTACCCTGTTTGCTACCAGTACCAGTGGCGGTCGTTGTTAACCCGGGCCGCGACCGATCCGGTATGGTGAAATTATTATGAACTCGCATAGTTTATTTGGCAAATGTTTTACACCGGATGCCCTTCCTGACGCAACCCTCACCATTTATCCGGGCTTGGACCGGCACTAGAAATACCCTACCTGAGCAATCTAGCGGTTTACATACATATATATATATATATATATATATATATATATATATATATATATATATATTATATATATATATATAAAATTGTATTGAATGTAAATACATTTTTTAAACCATGACTAAGTACACAGAGCTGTAAGCATTAATGTCTTCTTTCCTTTAGTTAGCTTTAGTTATAAAGTTCAGCAAGCAGGGCTGGATCACCTTTAATAATCATTACAAATAATACACTTTGTTGTAACTCAGCTAAATAAGCAAATAAACAAATGAATAAATACACAAATATATCTGTCTATAATTTTTCCTTTCTGTCAGCCACATGTTATCATGTCCCACACACAGCCAAAATGTCCAATGCAAGAGCACCACACTTTGATATAAACAGGGGCAGGCAGAAACATACAGAAGCACAATAAGTCAATGCAGTGTTTTTTTCCCCCATAATTCAAAGTGATTTAAGTCCACCTCTATGGAGTGAGATCACTATATTTAATACTAGAGCGCAAAATCAAAAAACGAGAGCGCAAAATCACTTTAAATCGAGGAAAAACGAGAACTGTACGCTTCAGTTCTGTGCGCGTTCATTCTGTGCACGTTTCATTCTATGCGCGTTTCGTAGATAAAAACCGGAAATACATCAGAGGCAAAGACTTGGTAGATCGTTGATGGAACTATCGATTGCAAGATGTCGCAATCGGCAAGAAAGAATAATATAGAGAATAATATAAAATGCAGTAAAGAAGATACTAAATGCATTATTAAAGCTAAAATGAAGGATAGAGACAGTTTTATAATATTAAAGTAAACTGGGAAATTATTTCAAAAGAAGAACCATAACAAGATGGCCAGCCAGTTCTCTGCACAGCTTCCAGAAATCGACAGAGCTATACATGATCTCAAATACATTATATCTACTGAGAATTATTTCAGACATCTTTACATCAAATCACATGTTCACACACTAGGCCTGACAATTGGGAAGATCGTTATAAATTCAAAATGAAAACAGGTCTAAATTTTAATGTAATACCATCATCGATTTGCTGAATTTAACATAGTGGTGAGAAAATAACACAAAATGCTGCAAAGTGCAAAGATTTGGGAACCTATTGTTTCCCTGTAGTTTGTGTCAAGGAGTTGCCAAGTACTGACTGACAGGGTGTCCAAATCTGTCCAAGTCACATTTTATATTATGTTCTTCCAACATGTTAAATTCAGCAAATAAATACTGTGCATTAAACATTTGTAGAAATATGCCATCCTATTGTTTCATGTAGAGCTTAGGCTAGCTTATTTGTGCTTAGAAAATCAGCAAACGTTTGATAGTGCCCAAACTTTTGATATATGTCATGTAATTTCAGTCTAATTTCATTTCCCTCAAGATGTGAAATTAATCATTGTCTGGCTTGATAATATTTAGGACAATGAAGGATTACGTGTTCTACAGTTTCTTGATTATTACAGTATTCACAGTTGCCCTCAATATGTTTCTTCATTAAAACAAGGTGCTGTTTAACTCTGTATGTCCAGATCGCATTCTTGATAATATGCTCTCTTCTTGCTTACTTCAGTTTGTATGCCTGCCCTTTCCAACTTTACTTTTAATATTATAAAACTGTCTTCCAGTCTGTTCTGTGCCCATAGATTTTGCCATTTATTCTTCATTTTAGCTTTAATAATGCATTTAGTATCTTCTTTACTGCATTTCATATTATTCTCTATATTATTCCTCACTGCCGATTGTGACATCTTGCAATCGATAGTTCCAGTAACGATCTACCAAGCCTTTGCCTCTGATGTATTTCCGTTTTTCATCTACGAAACGCGCACAGAGTGAGACGCGCATAGAATGAAACACGCACAGAATGAAACGCGCACAGGACTGAAATGCACACAGAATGAAACGCGCACAGAACTGAAGCGTACAATTCTCGTTTTTGCTCGATTTAAAGTGATTTTGTGCTCTCATTTTCTGATTTTGCGCTCTTGTTTTTTGATGTTTTGCTCTCGTTTGTTGATTTTGCGCTCTCGTTTTTTGCTTGTGCGCTCTCGTTTTTTGATTTTACTCATTCCAAGCTCCACTCACACACTGCCACTTCCCATTTCATTCACCCTTTTTCCCTTTTTGGTTCACCCGTCCATCTGGAGCTAACTGCACTTGGGTACTAAAACCCTCATATTTTAATTTTCACAGTTTGCTTGCGGTGTTAATATGGCTAACCATAATAGAATGGTGCAACCAATATTGGACCCAGCGTTAGCTCATTGGACCTCCAATATGCAGGTCCCCACTTTCCGTAAGCGGTGATCTGTCATGCTACCTGGGTACCGTTTAGCTCTTGGGGCTCCATTAAGTTGCCATTGTTCAAGCATGGCCCAACTTTAGCAACCTGACCCCGTAGAGCTGCCCAATCCTCGTGGTAGAAAGCGTTGGTGCTCTTCCCGGTCTAAGCAAGGAAAACGCTGAGAGAACGCTGAGAGCACGCTGAGAGCGAGAGAACGCTGACCACTGACACGAGGATTGCGAGGATCTGGCAACCCAGACCCATTTGCGCCGATTGCACACAGGACGCACGCTGTTTTGTAGCTGTTAGCAGTTTATTACCTTTGAACTATTTTAATTCCCGATCGGATCTGTATCGTATATAATCGTATACACAGTACTTTTTTACAACATCTTAATCATTTTCTTCTTGTACCGGTGGATTATATTTTTTGCCGCTAATGGTTATTTAGTAACTTTATACCAGCTTGTGTTTGTAGTAATTAGCCATTAGCTAATTACCAGAGTTGCATCGTCTTTTGCAGTAGTGTGTGTTTTTATAACTTTTTTTTACAGCCTTTTCTCACCTTCTTTTTTTCTGAGACTGAGTTTTTTGTGATGTTTTGTATTAACTTTCCATTAACGCTTTAATCAAGCATTGCATTGGACCATCGGCTGCAGCTGAACCATATTTTCAGTCGGCACCCCACAACACCATTCGAAGCTAAGTAACTTTAATTCATTAACTGTACTAACATGGCTTCTGCTGCGCTTGTTCCCTGTGCAGAGTGTGGCATGTTTAGCTATTCTTCCTCTGTCATTAGTTAAAATTTTATTTGTGATAGGTGTAGGCTTGTAGCCAATCTGACGGAGAAGATTGTAGTTTTAGAGGCGCGCATCCAGACATTAGAGAAGGCTAGCTCAGCTCCTAGCAGATCTGGATGCCAAAGGTAAAATTAGAGCCCCCACCCCGGCAGAGCCCTCGCAGCAGGGCAAGTGGGTGACGGTTTGGCGATGTAGTCATAAGGCTAGCCCACGAGAGCACCACTATTTACCTATTCACGTGTCCAACAGGTTTACCCTCCTCAGTGATGCACCCACTGAGCAGCCTGTTGAAAGAGCTCTGGTCATAGGTGACTATTTTACGACACGTGAAACTAGCTACCCCCATAGGGACACCAGCAGCTAGAGTTACCTGTATCCCTGGAGCCAGAGAGCCGGACATTGTCTTAGGGTGTACTCACACTAGGCAATTCGAACCGCACTCGGGCGCGTTTGGTGCCCAAGTGCTAGTGCTCGTTGGACTCCAGCACAGTACTTTTGTAGTGTGAGTGCAATCGCGCTCTGGCACGCTTTCGTCATCACAGACATGCCCACACAGTACAGCGCACTTCATTGTTGTACATATGTGATTGGGTAATAACATACTTCTGTACCTTTCTTTGGTTTCGTTTTGTTCGCGCTGACACACAGCCCTAATAAGCCTTATAATAAGGTGCATTGATTATGTGACGCACTGTATTTCGCCTTATCATGCTGTACAGCGGACTACTTGCTTGTATTTAATATGTGACTTTTTTGTTTCTATTTGTTCGCGCTGGCACACAGCCCTAATAAGCCTTATAATAAGTGTATTGTTAATGCAGCGCTGTGTTCCGGCTTCTCGCACTGCACATCGGATTCTATGCTTATACTTATATGTGGCTTTTCTATTTCTATTTGTTCGCGCTGACACACAGCTCTAATAAGCCTTATAATAAGTGTATTGATAGTGCAGCTCAGTGTTTCGGCTTCACGTGCTGTCCAGCGGACTTTATGCTTGTACTTACTATGTGACTTTTTGTTTCTCTTTGCGCGCTGACACACAGCCCCAATAAGCCTTATAATAAATGTACTGATGATGTGACACACTTATTTTAGGCATCTGGTGCTTACGGAGGCAACTGCACAGTGCGCGCAAAACGAAAGCTAAGAACGGCATAAACGTATATGATTACCTGATCACATGTACAACCATGAAGTGTACTGTGCGAGCGTGCATGGTGATGACGAAAGCATGACGATTGAACCTAGTGTGAGTGCGAGCCTGTTGTCCAGTTGTTTATATAGCCCACGTTGTTTTCAGAGCACCGGCCAGAATCGAACCGGGCCTATCCTAGAGAATCTGCGGCTCTCGAGTTTACTAAGGGTGTACTCACACTGAGTGTGGTTGCCTCGAACTGGGAGGTGGGACACATGCGCTCTGGCCCGGTTCGAGGCAACCACGCTCAGTGTGAGTACACCCTTAGTAAACTCGAGAGCCACAGATTCTCTAGGACAGTTACGCATGTAGGGGCTAATGATATACACCTTCGTCAGTCACAGGTTACTAAGGCTAATTTTGTAGAGGTGGTTAGAGTGGCGAAGGTGATGTCCGATGCAGTAGTGTGCTCTGGCCCCAATCCAATGGGCGAGGTGACCAAGCCTACAGCAGGTTATGGTCGCTGAACTGCTGGCTGTCCAAGTGGTGCTCTGAAAACAACATGGGCTATATAAACAACTGGACAGCCTTTGAGGGTAAGCCTGGCCTTTTAGGATGGGACGGTGTCCATCCCACTCAGGAGGGTGCTGCTATCATCTCCTGCAACATTACCCATAGTCTTATGGCTCGATTGGTTAGGGGCTGACTATCCAGAGCAGGGGTCAAGCAGTAGACAGACCGGCTTAACCAACTGTCTGCTGGTAGTCATGCACCATCACCCAGAATCCACATTATTGAAACTGTGTCTGTTACCTGCATCTGCCCTAAACATAAATGATCTCAAAAAGTCTGTTTTAATAATCTCATTAGTATAAACACAGATAGCTCCCAAAGAAAGAACAACATTAGACTAAAGCTAGGATTACTTAACATTACATCACTTACAAACAAAGCAGTGATTGTAAATGAAATAATCACTGATAAACGCTTACATGCTCTCTGTCTCATTGAAACTTGGATTAGACCTGATGAATATTTAGCCTTAAATAAAGCCTCACCTCCTGGATACAGTCATGCTAATAGCCCTCGTCCTAATGGTCAGGGGGGGGAGGCATAGCCACAATTTTTGACAAAGAGCTAGGTGTTACAACTAAATCCCATTACAAGGCTAATTCTTTTGAAATACCGATTCTTATTGTGACTGATCCATTGTTATGGATGTCAAAACCACACTCTTTTCAGCTTATCACTATTTACCGCCCGCCTGGTCCCTATTCAGAATTTCTTCAGGAATTTGCTAACTTTCTTTCCTGCTTACTACTGTCAACAGATAAGGCTTTAATTGTAGGTGATTTCAATATTCACTTTGACAATGAGCAGGATCCACTTAAAATTGCTTTCGAGTCCATCTTAGAATCCATGGGTATCACTCATAATGTGATGGGACCAACCCACCGCTGTAATCATACTTTAGATCTAATATTAACATTTGGTATCAATATAGGTAACCTTGATGTTTTCCTGCAAAGTGATTCGATTTCAGATCACTATCTTTTAGTATTTGAGCTATCTATAATAAATTAAATCCTTCTGGCTCATTATCACACCAAGCACACTATCACATCTGCTACTCCATCTGCGTTTATTGAAAACTTACCAGACTTGAAATTTAATATGCCTATGGAGATCAATCATCTTGAGTGTGTAAATGACCAATTAGAATGTGTGCTTTGCTCAACCCTGGACACGATTGCTCCTGCTAGGGTCAAACGCATTAGGGAGAAAAGGCTAGCACCATGGTATAATGACCACACCCATACCTTAAAGCAAAGAATACGGAATCTAGAGTGCAAGTGGAGACCTAGTAAATTGGAGGTGTTTAAGATTGCTTGGAGGGACAGCATGGCAGAGTATAAGCATGCCCTTACTAAAGCTAAAGCTGCATACTTCTCCTCAATCACAGAGAGAAATAAGAATAATCCAAGATCTCTCTTTAATACAATCTCCAAATTAACAAAAAACGCTACAGAGAGTCATTTTCCCGTTCTGTGTAATTTTAACAGTAATGATTTCATAGCTTTCTTTAATGATAAGATAGAAAACATTAGGCATCAAACTCGATGCTCTTCACATCACCAAACTATTCAGCAACCTTCCAGATGCAGCACTAGTGAAGACATCTGTTTAATGAGCTGTAAATCAAGATCAAAATAGAATCTTTTACTTCAATTACTAATACTGAACTATCCGCACTGATCAGCTCGTCTAAGTCATCAACATGTGTATTAGATCCAATTCCTACACGTTTACTCAAACAAGTAATACCTAGTATTATAGAGCCAGTGTTAGTTATTTTAAATTCATCCCTTACCTTTGGTTATGTGCCCAAATACTTTAAATCTGCCATTATCTGATTAAAAAAGCCAATCTTGACCCTTGTGTGATATCTAATTATAGACCAATTTCAAATCAACCGTTTTTGTTCAAAATCTTAGAAAAAGCCGTCTATCAGCAGCTCTGCAGTTACCTCCAAGGGAATGAAATTTATGAAACATTTCAGTCTGGCTTCAGGCCCCATCATAGTACTGAAACAGCATTAATTAGGGTACTAAATGACTTGTTAATGTCCTCAGATATGGGATGTGTTTCTTTTCTTGTTCCATTAGATTTAAGTGCAGCATTTGACACTATAGATCATGATGTTTTACTAAACAGACTAGAAAATACTGTAGGTATTAAGGGATTAGCAGTTTCTTGGTTTAAATCCTACTTAACCGACTGGTACCAGTTTGTTCATATAAATAATCTAAGGTCTAAGCTCTCAAAAGTAAAGTATGGCGTCCCTCAGGGGTCAGTGCTTGGGCCGCTTTTATTCTCTCTGTACATGCTGCCACTAGGCTCAGTTATTCGTAAACATGGCATTAGTTTTTAGATACACAGCTGTACATATCAGCCAAACCTAATGACAGGCTTACATTAAAAAAAATGGAGGACTGTGTAAAGGAAATAAAAGATTGGATGTTATTTAATTTTCTCTTACTTAACTCAGATAAAACTGAGGTTCTATTAGTGGGACCCAAGGCTGTGAGTGACAAGTTGGCTACATCTATCCTAAATCTAGATGGCTGTCCAGTATTGCCCAGTCTGTCTGTAAAAAACTTAGGGGTCACATTTGATTCAGATCTCTCCTTTGATGCGCACATTAGCAGCATCACTATAATTGCTTTCTTTCAATTACGTAATATCGCTAAACTTAGAAATACTCTCTCTTTTAGTGATGAAGAGAAACTTGTTCATGCGTTTATAACCTCAAGGTTGGATTACTGTAACACCTTACTTACTGGATGCTCAAGTAAATCTATAAATAAACTTCAATTAGTTCAGAATGCAGCCGCCTGAGTGCTAACTCGAACTAGAAAATTTGATCATATCACTCCTGTTCT
Organism: Ancistrus triradiatus; assembly: GCA_025084515.1. Lineage (NCBI taxonomy): Eukaryota > Metazoa > Chordata > Actinopteri > Siluriformes > Loricariidae > Ancistrus > Ancistrus triradiatus. The sequence goes on from JAJAGP010002747.1 coordinate 30,530, forward strand.
ATCATCACTGCACTAGTTACCAGTTAAATTCCGCATTGATTACAAAATACTGCTTATAACTTATAAAGCTCTACATGGCCTGGCCCCACATTATCTGAGTGAACTCTTAGTGGCCCTGGCTGCCCCATGTGTTTAATATTACACAGGGTAGCCGGTCCGAGTACGTGGATCAGTTCAGCATTACGGCCACTGAGAGCGGTTTTGATGGTCTACTGCTCATGGACTTGTATATAATGGGTCTTGACGTTTGGCTGGAGAATGAGCTTACACCATTCCTTCCCACCTTCTCCCTGGCTGCGTTGTGTGATCTGGCCATTCACTCAAATACCCAGTTTTGATCCAGAGCCAGGAAGTTGGAGTCGTGGTTGTTCTCCCAGCCATTGCCCTTGTTCACAAGCCCCCCCAGTTCGATGGACCCTCCACTCTGGGCCCAGTCACCTGAACCTCTTAGTGTCTTTGAGGTCAGGCAAGGCTCGTGGCAGGTTGCTGATTATGTGAATGAGTTCCATCAGCTAGCTGTAGAGACAGGCCTGGATGTCTGGACATTAATGGAGGGTTTTGAGCTTGGCCTCAGCAGGGAGGTCAGGGATGAGCTGTTTGCCCTGAAACCACCTTCTTCTCTGGCCAAGCTATACAATCTGGCTATCCATGTAGATGCTCACTTCCATTCACACATTCCCAAGCCCAGGGCCTGGACTGGTTCACCCTGTAGCTTGACACCTTCTGATCAAGCTGACCTCATTTGTCCTGATCCCCTTGCATCCTGTACAGACCCTGTAGAGCTGCCTCACTTTCAGGGACCCTCACTCAGAGGTATGGACTGCCCAGTTGCCCTGTATTGCTGATTTCTCGCAGAGTCCCAGGGCAGTAGCAGAATATGTTGTAGATATATGTTGCGTTTGGTTTACATACTACCAGAGTCCATTCTTGAGCCGTTAGCATTGTCTAGCCCTGTACCTGAGCAAGTTAGCTCTGTACCAGAGTCATTAGCACCATCTAGCTCCACAACTGTGCAGCCAGTGCTGCCCGTATGCTCCGTACCTGAGCAGCTTGCACGTCACGGCACTATCCAATATTTTGGACCTGCGTCAGGATTCCAGAGCGGTTGTTGAATATGTGGGCCTATTCAACTTCCCAAGTTTTGGGGACCAAGCACTTAAGGAGCTTTTCAGGCTTGTTCTCAATGATGAGGTAAAGGACCAGCTGTCCTTTTGTCCTTTTGTGCGTATTCCTCCTCTCTGGCCAAGTTTTACAATCTCACCATTAATGCTGGTTTCTGTCTTCAAAGAACCAGGGAGAGGGCCGGTTTGACCAGAAGCTCGTTGCCTCTGTCACAGGCTGAATATGGCAGATTTGATCATTCTGTGTATTCTGTGACCTCTATGGCCACTGAGGCCCAGCATGATCCGAGTCTGCTGGGCATTTTGGAGCAGATCTCTGCCATTTCCACGGTCATCAGGGAGCTGTGCACCACAACGTTGCACATTAGCTCCATACTTGAGCAACCAATGCCGCCCAGCTCCATACCTGAGCTCGCCATGCCCATTAGCTCTGAACCTGAGTAACTAGCACTGCCTAGCTCCGTACATGAGCTCGCCATGCCCATTAGCTCTGTACCTGAGCTTGCCTCGCCTAGCTCCGTACCTGAGCATGCCTGGTTGTGTTAGCTCTGAACCTGAGTAACTAGCACTGCCTAGCTCCATACCTGAGCTCGCTGCGCCCATTAGCTCTGCTGCCTGAGCCAAGCTCTGCCCCTGAGCCGATTTCGGATAGCCCCAAGCCAGAACCAAGACTTGCACCTGGTTCATGTTGCCCCTGGATGCACCTGGTTGTGTTAGCTCTGAACCTGAGTAACTAGCGCTGCCCAGCTCTGTACCTGAACCTGCTGTGCCCACTAGCTTTGCAACTGAGCAGCTAGTGCCACCCAGCTCCGTACCTAAGCTTGGTACGATCATTAGCTCTAGACCTGAGCAACTAGCAGGGACTGGCACCGTTAGCCCCATACTTGGGCACTTAGCAGTATTTAGCTCTGTACCAGAGCAAGCCACGCCTAAAAGCTCTGTACCTGAGCATATTAGCTTCGTACGTGTGCGTTTAGCATCACCTAGCTCTGTACCTGAGCTTTCTGTGCCTGTTAGCCCTGTACTTTGGTACTTAGCACCACCTAGCTCCGTACCGGAGCTCGCCACATCCATTAGCTTTGCAAATGAGCAACTAGCACTGCCCAGCTCTGTACCTGAGCTCGCCATGCCCATTGCTTTTGCAACTGAGCAGCTAGCACCGCCCAGCTCCGTACCTAAGCTCGCTGTGCCCATTAGCTTCACAACTGAGCAGCTAGCACTGCCCAGCTTCATACCTGAGTGCGCTGTGCCCATTAGCTTCACAACTGAGTAGCTAGCGCTGCCCAGCTCTGTACCTGAGCTCACTGTGCTTATTAGCTTCGCAACTGAGCAGCTAGCATTGGCCAGCTCCGCACCTGAGCGCACCACACCCATTAGCTTTGCAATTTAACAGCTAGTGCCACCTAGCTCTGTACCTGAGCCGGCTGCACTCATTAGCTTCGCAACTGAGCAACTAACATCACCCAGCTCCGTACCTGATCTTGCAGTGCCTATTAGCTCTGCAACTGAGCAATAGTGCTGCCCCATTCCATACCTGAGCTCGCTGCACCCATTGCAGCTAGCCCCAAGCCAGAACCAAGCCTTTCACCTGGTTCATGTTGCCCTGCCCTCCCTTTTGGCCCCTGCTTTAGGGTTTGTCCTGCTTACCAGAGCCTCCCTGTATGCAGTGCGCTTAACCCTGAGCGTGTTAGGCAAGCTAGGAGGGGCACTAGAGGCATTTAGGAGCGTTATGTGTGAAAATGGCGATACCTGTTGTTGGGCCTATTTAAGCACACCTTTGGGCTTACATAGTTGTCGTACTATCACTTCGCAAACTCTATTACTTAGGCATGCTGCACCAGCCCTCACACGGCTTTCTTGCTTCATTTTTTGAGAGCTATTTCAGTTGGGTTACTGAAAACTGAAGATCGCTAGTCATGTGCAGTCAGGAGGCTGCTCCGGTAATGTAGTACCCAGCTTTAGTGCAGAGAAAGTATTCTGCTAGGGCTCACTGTTGCCGACTTACTCTGCGGTTTTTAGGCTTGCTCACTGCAGCAAGGTGCACCCCACCTCCTTTTCCCTCTCGTGCTGTTACCCCCCTCCCTGCTTTGCAATTGGGGGATGTACGTTCCCCACACAATCGCATGTTGAAAAGGACACTGCACTTTATTAAGTCTCTTCCTTTTTTACCCCGCGTCAGTACCACGCTGCTCTCAGTGCTGGGAGTTCATGTGGTTTGCTGTCGCGACCTTCCCACATTGAAATCTCCCTTCCTTCTGCTGCAGTGATCTCTGCTGCTTTTGGTTTTCAAGGGTGATGCCCGGCGGAGCTCTTTAAACTTGTGTGGTGTCATCGTCTGCCACGGGGTGACATTGTTGTGTTGACTGTGTGAGCTCATTCCCAGCTCCACTCACACACCGCCACTTCCCATTTCATTTCCCTTTTTTCCCTTTTTGGTTCACCCTTTCCATCTGAAGCTAACTGCACTTGGGTCCTAAAACCCTTAGATTTTCACTTTCACGGATTGCCTGCTGTTTTAATATGGCGAACCGTAATACTATCAGTCTGAAAAGGGTTATAAAGCCATTTCTACAGCTTTGGGACTCCAGCAAACCACAGTGAGAGCCATTATCCTCAAATAAAGAAGACATGGAACAGTGGTGAACCTTCCCAGGAGTGGCCGGCCAACCAAAATTACCCCAAGAGTGCAGTGACGACTCATCCAAGAGGTCACAAAAGACCCAACAACAACATCCAAAGAACTGCAGGCCTCACTTGCTTCAATTAAGGTCAGTGTTCATGCCGCCACCATAAGAAACAGACTAGGCAAAAATGGCCTGCATGGCAGAGTTCCAAGACCACTGCTGAGCAAAAAGAACATTACAGCTTGTTTCAATTTTTCCAGAACACATCTTGATGATCCCCAAGACTTTTGGGAAAACATTCTGTGGACTGACACGACAAAATTTGAACTCTTTGGGAGGTGTGTGTCCCATTACATCTGGCATAAAAATAACATCATTTCAGACAAAAGAACATTATAACAACATATATGGTGGTGATAGTGTGATGGTCTGGGGCTGTTTTGCTGCTTACGGACCTGGAAGATTATCTGTGATAAATGTAACTATGAATTCTGCTGTCTACCAAAAAATCCTGAAGGAGAATGTCCAGCCATCTGTTTGTGGTCTCAAGCTGAAATGAACTTAGACTCTGCAGCAGGACAATGATCCAAAACACACCAGCATGTCCACCTCTGAATGGCTGAAGAAAAACAAAATGAAGTCCTTGGAGTGGCCTAGTCCTGACCTGAATCTATTATGGGTCACGCTGACCCTGGCTCATGATCCTAGAGATCAGTGTTGACTAATTTTTGCGGTGTGAGCTTGCTCGGCATGATCGAGCATGTGCCAGCCCTGATTTGGCGCCATGAGCATAAGTGGCGACACCTTTTGGTGTAGCTTTATAAGTACACCTTGTAGCCGACACAGGTTGTTGCATCATCACAGACTTTTTCACCTTCACATGGCGTTTATTCTTGTAGAGCACTATTTGTTTTGTCAGGGACAGTGGTAATCTGGTGATTAGTATATCATCAGCTATGGGCAGTCAGGAGACTGCTCGGTATCCATCAGGGCTTAGATTTAGTGTAGAGCAAGCTTTTCTAGCTCTCACAGTTGCCGTTCTTCCTGGTCTGATTTTTTGGGCTTGCTCACTACTCCTCCCTCCGTCGCCGTCACCCTTCCTCCTTCGCGTTCCCCTCATGATCACGCTTGAAAAGAACGCTGTGCTGCTTATCAGCCTCACCCTTTTCCTTCTCATGTCCTTCTCATGCTCCCAGAAACCAAGGGAGAACCGTGAGTCACTTTCACGAGCGCTCCGCTTGGGTTCTGTCACTCTTCACAAGCGCAAACCTGCTTACACCATTGGTGCAGTGGAGCTACACTGTAAGAGTAACTCAGCTTAGAGGTGCTGAGTGCTTACGGCATTTCCTGAAGTTAGGTTTTTGTTTCTTTTTCTTCAGTTGCTGAGTGGGGCATTCGGTTTAAACAGCGAATACTGATGCATCCTTTATTGTTTTATTTATTGTCTTTTTTGGTGAATGATTGTTTCTTTTATTTACTTATATTTTTGGTTCACCATTTCCATCAGGGCCTAACTGCATTTGGGTCCTAAAACCCTTTATACTTTATTTTTTGGGTTTGCCTGCTTTTTAACATGGCGAACCATAACAGAATGATGTGATCAGTAACAGGACCCAGCGTTAGCTCCTGGACCTCCAATATGGAGGTTTCTACTCAACGCAGATGGCACGTTCTTCTACCTGGGACCCGGCTGACTTTTGGGGGCCCGTCCACTGACTTTGACCGAGTCATGGACCCGGTGTGGCATCCCAATCCCCCTGAGCCACCCAGCCCTCGCCGCCATAGGCATCATCATCCACCCGGGGTTCAGATAGATTGCCATCTGCCCACTGCTTACCTGGACCCCCAGTCACTCACACTTGCTCTGGAGCCGCCCGTGGGCAAGGAGAACAGCTTTAATGAGCCACCACTCATGCACATTTTTAAAAAGGGTCTCAATGAGGAGCTGGACATAGAACTACTCTTTCACTCACCCCCCTCTTCCCTTGTTGATCTGTTCGACCTAGCCATATGTGCTGAAGCCTGCCTTAAAGGGCAAGCTAGGGGGAGTGTGTGTCTTACCTGCAGTCCATAATTTCAGTCCCGGCCGGAACGTCCCATACCTGAGCAGTTAGCGCTGCCCAGCTCCGTACCTGAGCATGTTGCACCCTTTAGCTCCGTACTTGGGCAGTTAGCGCCACCGAGCTCTATACCTGAGCTCGCCACGCCCATTATCTCTGTACCTGAGCAGTTAGCACTGCCCAGCTCTGTACCTGAGCCCGCCCCACCCTTTAGCGCTGTACCTGAGCAGATAGCACTACCCAGCTCTATTCCTGAGCTCACTATGCCCTTGAGCTCTGTACCTGAGCAGATAGCACCGCCCAGCTCTGTACCTGAACACACCGTGCCCCTCGGTTCCATACCTGAGCAGTTAGCACCACCCAGTTCCGTACCTGATCATGCTGTGCCCTTAAGCTCTGTACCTGACCGGCTAGTGCCACCCAGCTCCATACCTGAGCTCGCCACAACCTTTGGCTTCGTACCTGAGCAGTTAGTGCCGTCCATCTCTGTACCTGAGCATGCCATGCCCCTTGACTCATGCTGATTTTTTTCATTGGCCTTGTCGGGTCTAGACCTTTTTCTGAGCCACCAGCGCTGAGCTCCACCTCTGAGCCACCAGTGCCGAGCCCCACCCATTAAGCTGCCTGTGCCGAGCTAAGCCCTGGAGCTGCTCATGGCTAGTCCTGAGCTGAGTCCTGTTCGGGACTCGTTGTTCCCTACTCCCCCATTTAGCCCCATTTAAATGCAATTTGGCGCCATGCGCATAAGTGTCGACACCTCTTGATGGGGCTATATACACCTCATTCCAAATTATTATGCAAATTGAATTTAAGTGTCAAAAATATTTAATTTTTTGTTTTTCAGTTAAACTCATGGAATGTATTGTGTCTCATGGCTGTTTGGATCACTGACATCAAATTCAGACACATGTGATAGTTAGTTTGCCAGGTGAACCCAATTAAAGGAAAACTACTTAAGAAGGACATTCCACATTATTAAGCAGGCCACAGGTTTCAAGCAATATGGGAAACGAAAAGGATCTGCTGCTGAAAAGCGTCAAATGGTGCAATGCCTTGGACAAGGTATGAAAACATTAGATATTTCACAAAATCTTAAGCGTGATCATCGTACTGTGAAGAGATTTGTGGCTGATTCAGAGCACAGGCAGGTTTGTGAAGATAAAGGCATAATGAGGAAGGTTTCAGCCAGACAAATTAATTGGATTAAGAGAGCAGCTGCTAAAGTGCCATTACAAAGCAGCAGACAGGTATTTCCTCAACCTCAAGGTGTAGGATCCTCCAGAGGCTTGCAGTTGTGCATAAACCTACTATTCGGCCACCCCTAACCGCTGCTCACAATCAGAAATGGCTGCAGTGGTTCCGGACATACATGAAGACTAATTAAACAGCCTTGTTTACTGATGAGTGCGACCCTGATGGTCCAGATGGATGGAGTAGTGGATGGTTGGTGAATGGTCATCATTTCCCAACAAGGCTGTGATGTCAGAAAGGAGGTGGTAGAGTCATGTTTTGGGCTGGAATCATGGGGAGAGAGCTGTTAGGCCCCTTTAGGGTCCCTGAAGGTGTGAAAATGACCTCGGCAGTATATAGCATTTCTGACTGACCACTTTCTTCCATGGTACAAAATGAAGAACTGTGCCTTCCGTAGCAAAATCATCTTCATGCATGACAATGCACCATCTCATGTGGCAAAGAATACCTCTGTGTCATTGGCTGCTATGCGAATAATAGGAGAGAAACTCATGGTGTGGCCCCCATCCTCCCCTGACCTCAACCCTATTGAGAACCTTTGGAGTATGCTCAAGCAAAAGATTTATAAGGGTGGGAGGCAGTTCACATCAAAACAGCAGCTCTCGGACACTATTCTGTCTTCCAGCAAAGAATTGCAAGCAGAAACTCTCCAAAAACTCACAAGTTCAATGGATGCAAGAATTGTGAAGGTGATATCAAAGAACAGGTCCTATGTTAACATGTAACTTGGCCTATTAAGATGTATTTGACTGAAATAGCTTTTGATTTCAGTAAATATGACTTCTGAATGCTGCAAATTCAAAAAATGACCATTTTCAGTTCTTTACAACCTTTAAAATGTTTTGTAACTCTGTTGTGCATAATAATTTTGTAACAGTGCATTTTCAGTTTTTTATTTTTGAAAAAATACTGTTATCATTAGGAGGTTTGTTCAATAAAACTTGATTTATACTCTAACGGTTGATGATTTAAATTATACTGACTGTCATTTGTAACAACCATCTAGGAAAATCAGAGATAAATATTACTTACATAATAATTTGGAACGCGGTGTAAGTACACCTTGTAGCCCACACATGTTGTCATCATCACAGACTTTTTCGCCCTCACACGGCCTTTATTCTCATAGAGGGCTATTTGTTTTTTCAAAACTTTTTTCATTCAGGGACAGAGGTAAGCTGCCTATTAGTAGATCGCCAGCTATAGACAGTCAGGAGGCTGCTCAGTAACCATCAGGGCTTAGATTTAGTGTAGGGCAAGCTTTTCTAGCACTCACAGTTGCCGTTTTTCCTCGGCTGTTTTTTGGACTTGTTCGCTGCAGTGAAGCACGACCCACCTCCTCCCTCTTGTGCCATCACCCTTCCTCCTTCGTGATCAGAGGATAAAACGTTCCCCTTGTGATCTCACTTGAAAAGAATGCTGTGCTGCTTATCAGCCTCACCCTTTTCCTTCTTGCGTCCTTCTCATGCTCCCGGAAATCACAGGAGAACTGTGAGTCACTTTTCCGAGCACTCCTTAAGTTAAGTTCTCGTTTCTATTTCTTAAGTTGCTGACTGGCGCGTTTGGTTTAAACAGCCATTACCGATGCGTCTGCCTAGGGTTCTATCCTCAGAAATTGAAGTTTTTTTCCTTTATTGTTTTATTTATTTTCTTTTTTGTGAATGATTGCTTCTTTTATTTACTTATATTTTTGGTTCACCATTTCCAACTGGAGCTAACTGTATTAGGGTCCTAAAACCCTTTATACTTTATTTTTCAGTTCGTCTGCTTTTTAGAATGGCGAACCGTAACAGAATCCTATTGAGATGCTGTGGCATGACCTTAAAAAGGCCATTCATGCTTGAAAACCCTCCAATGTGGCTGAATTACAACAATTCTGCAAAGATGAGTGTGCCAAAATTCCTCTACAACGCTGTAAAAGACTCATTGCAAGTTATCACAAATGCTTGGTTGCAGTTGTTGCTACTAAGGATGGAACAACCAGTCATTAGGTTTAGGAGGCAATCACTTTTTCCATACAGAGCCATGTAGGTTTGGATTTTTTTTCTCCCTTAATAATAATCACCTTCATTTAAAAACTGCATTTTCTGTTTACTTATGTTGTCTTTGACTAATATCTAAATTGGTTTGATGTTCTGAAACACTTAAGTGTGAAAACATGCAAAAAAAATAGGAAATTAAGGAGGGGGCAAACACTTTTTCACACCACTGTGTTTGTATGTGTGGGATTTTTATGCCTGAGATTATCGTAGCTCTTATTAACCCTCAGTGGCTCTATGACAAAAGATGCAGTCGAAGGACAGATGCGTGTTATTATTTTTACGATCTGTCTCCAATAAGATTTAATATCGGACTCCAAGTTTGATTTAATTCTATATAGTTTTTAGATGTATGGGGTAAAGAGACCCAGCATAG
>JAJAGP010002747.1:45000-100205 GCA_025084515.1 Ancistrus triradiatus
AAAATCGCAGACCGGGACATTTTAGTGTTAATTTTTTTATATACATTTTGGGCTGGAATGCAGTCCAAAGTATTGAGACGATGGAAGTATAATGCTAGTAATGAGGCAGAAAAAATAAATAATGATGTGATTTCAAAGAGGTGATGTCAGCATTATTATAATCATGATTTAGTCTTTAAGGAGATCTCCAGTTTGTGAACTAATGCATGAAGATTATTAAAATATTTTAAGTAAAACTTCATTGTGCAAAAAAAAAAAAAGTACAAACGACCACAACAATACATAAAAAAAATACAGTATATCCACTTTTTGCAGTTCTCCATGGCGCTGCAAATCCTAACGCTGACTTGTGATAGCTTGTCATGCCAATCTCAAGTATGTTTGCTGTGTTGAGTTTGAACTTGCATGAGAGGCACTGCTCAGGTAGTTAGTCACATTTTTGTTGTATTCATTTCTATCAGTCTGTCAATGGTAGAAAGCATAACGCATTGGAAGCATTACATCGGATCCAATGAAAGCTACTTGAAACTTATACTCATAGCTTCTGACACCATATATTCCTTTAACTGTTTTTCAGTGTCTTCTTGATTATATAAACATTTATTAAAAACAACTTTATGTTATTTCACTCCTTTGGAGTCTACTATTTTTGAACTGATAACATTTCTTCTTTGAGAATACTTCTTTGAGAAGCAAAGAAAGCATGGTGCTTGAATTACATTTGAGTCTTTTGGTTGAGCAATTTCTCTTCTCCATTCCTCAAACCATGACATCTAATATTTTAATAATCACTTGGTTTTAATATAATATTAATCTTGAGGTTGAATTAAAGGGCAATGCATTAGGACTGCTCCTTACAACGTGAAATTCATGTTCCAGTGAAAAATTATACCAATTATGAAAAATTATACAAATTATGAACCTTCACCTGCACCAAATAGCAATGGATTTTCAAAATGAGAAGCATTTTGGAGCATATCTATAGACATATTTGTGAAGAGGAATATTTTTTTCTTTATTATTTTTTAAACACTTTTTAATGTACATTTCCAGTTTGCAATTAAGCTATGCTGTCCCAGTGCTTTCCTACATAACATGTGTGGAACCAGAGAATATTCTATTGATCTCTGTATTTCTAGTTTGTTCATTTGTACTCTGTTCCTTCCATCACGAATGAAATCTGTGAAGGCAATTAAGGAAACACGTGAGAGTTGTGTTTATCACTCCTGGGGAGTTTCACTGTGGGATATGGTCAATTAGCACCAGTGTTACTGCTACTGTAAGTAAAAAGAGAAGAGGGCCTCAATAATTTTTTTTTTCTTGCAGCATGAAAGGTGAAACTAACCAAATACGTTTTACATTGCTCGATCTGTTTTGCAGAACTATTGCACTGTGGCTTTGCTGACGTATTCTGCTTTCTGTTGTTCTCTACACAACAGAAATCATACTGCCCTGCAAAAAGAATTGTATTTTATATACTGGGTGTATCGCATCAATGCCACATTTACAAAGACTAGGAAAAAATAGACAGAATAAGAAAAATACACAAAAATAAATAAATATACTGTATATACCACTTTGAATATAACACCAGGGACAAGGGTATAATTTTGGTACCTTTTTCTGAAATTGTTCTAACTATGCACTGCATTGTAATACATATTAAAATTTAATTTACTATATTGAAACTACAGTGGTGCTTGAAAGTTAGTGAACCCTTTAGAATTTTCTGTATTTTTACATAAATATGACCTAAAACATCATCAAGTCCTAAAAGTAGATAAAGAGAATCCAGTTAAACAAATGAGACAAAAATATTATACTTGGTCATATATTTATTGAGGAAAATTATCCGATATTACTTTTTAATGAGTGGAAAAAGTATGTGATCCTTTGCTTTCAGTTTCTGGTGTGACCCCCTGTGCAGCAATAACTGCAACTAAACATTTCCTGTAACTGTTGATAAGTCCTACACACCGGCTTGCAGGAATTTTAGCCCATTCCTCCATACAGAACAGCTTCAACTCTGGGATGTTGGTGCGTTTCCTCACATTAACTGATCGCTTCAGGTCCTTCCACAAGGAGGTCAGGACTGTGACTTGGAAATTCCAAAACATTCACCTTATTCTTCTTTAACCATTCTTTGGTAGAACGACGTGTGTGCTTAGGGTTGTTGTCATGCTGCATGACCCACTTTCTCTTGAGATTCAGTTCATGGACAGATGTCCTGACCTTTACCTTTAGAATTCTCTGATATAATTCAGAAGTCATTGTTCCATCAATGATGGCAAGCTGTTCTGGCCCAGATGCGGCAAAACAGGCCCAAACCATGATACTACCACCACCATGTTTCACAGATGGGATAAGGTTCTTATACTGGAATGCAGTGTTTTCCTTTTTCCAACAATAACGCTTTTCTTTTAAACCATAAAGTTCTATTTTGGGCTCATCCGTTGACAAAACATTCTTCCAATAGCATTCTGGCTTGTCCACATGATCTTTAGCAAACTGCAGATGAGCAGAAATGTTCTTTTTGAAGAGCAGTGGCTTTCTCCTTGCAACACTGCCATGCACACCATTGTTGTTCAGGATTCTTCTGATGGTGGACTCATGAAAATTAACACAATGTGAGAGAGGCCTTCAGTTGCTTAGAAGTTTCCCTGTGGTCCTTTGACCTTGTCAACTATTACCTGCCTTGCTCTTGGAGTGATCTTTGTTGGTCGACAACTCCTGGGGAGAGTAGCAATGGTCTTGAATTTCCTCCATTTGTACACAGTCTGTCTGACTGTGGATTGGTTGAGTCCAAACTCTTTAGAGATGGTTTTGTAACCTTTTCCAGCCTGATGAGTATCAACAACTCTTTTTCTGAACTCCTCAAAAATCTCCTTTGTTCGTGCCATGAGACACTTCCACAAACATGTGCTGTGAATAGCAGACTTTGATAGATCCTGTCAGGGTTCGGTATCGGACCCTAGAAAAAGAGAGTTAGGACACAAGCGCAAGGAAACTCCCTTGGGAAATCAAACAAGTAATATAACTTAGGAACAGGCCTGGGAAAAACAACCCGAAGGAACCTGCCAGCCTGCCGAAGCAGGGATTCAATCACCGGATCTCTTGCATCCGGGACGGGAATTTAACGTGTTTGCCACCCAACCTGACAACAGGCGCCAGGGGGCAAATGGGTTAAGAAACGTCAAAAGCAAGCGCCGCCCACAGCAGACTCAAAATAAAGTACGAGCGTTTAACGAAGTGGGAGCGCAAAGAAACAAAGAAAGCAAATGCACGGGAAAAACCCCGTGAGGCTGGATCCTTTCAGCCTGAAATGGCTACAGCGCTGAGAGCGGAGTGCTCCGCCTGACGCAGAGCTCAGCGTGCGTGCGGCCAGCAGCCGAGAGAGGAGGGGGGATGCCGGAGCGAGCGGGGGAGAGTGGCGCGCATGCGCCGGCGAGCGAGGCGCAGACAATGGAGGGCTACCGAACGGCCGCGCCGCAAAAGGACAGAAAGATGACGCAGGGAAAGGAACTTAATGTTCTAAAGAGCGGGGGAATTCCCTTCAGGAAAGGGATAGCGAACAGGAACCCACAATAATATCAGCGAGACGCACCGTCGCGGAGAAGGGGCGAGGAACGGTGCCTGGAGCCAGGACGAGCTATGGCTAGCGGAAGCACGGAGGACTGCGGAGCTAAGCCTACGCTGACCAACTAAAGCCCTACCGTACCTCAAGCCTTGCAGCTTTACCCCACTTGCTCTCTGCAAAGAGCGAGCTACCTTCTGGCCCTGGCGGAACCGCGGTCCAACCGGGCGACAATAGGTCAGTGGCGATAACCCGGGGGGGAAGCGGGAAGGAAAACCGTAACAGTGCCGAAATGCACGGCGTGCGAAAGCGGTGACCGGAGTCGCGGAGAACGTAATGGTCTATGAGGGTGCGACGGCGAGGGCCGCTTAGGGCCGATTAATATAGGCAGGGGTTCAGGTGTTATTAATTACGTCTGAGCACGTCCCGCGCGGACGCAGTGTGCGAGACGAGACGGTGATGCCGGTCTCGGGTTGTGAGGTGCGCCCCTGCTGCCTACCCATCCCGAGATGTGGCAGCCGGGCTCTAACAGATCCCTGTTCTTTAAATAAAACAGGGTGCCCACTCACACCTGATTGTCATCCCATTGATTGAAATACCTGACTCTAATTTCACCTTCAAATCAACTGATAATCCTAAAGTTTCACATACTTTTGTCACTCACTAATATGTAATATTGGATCTTTTCCCTCAATAAATAAATTACAAAGTATAATATTTTTGTCTCATTTCTTTAACTGGGTTCTCTTTATCTACTTTTAGGACTTGTGTGAAAATCTGATGATGTTTTACATCAAATTTATGCAGAAATACAGAAAATAGGTTCACAAACTTTCAAGCACCACTGTATATTGTAAAAATAATGTATATTGTGAAAAAAAGAAAAGAGCAGTTTTATGAGGTGTGTGAAGAGAATAAAGGAGTAAGAGAATGTAATACCATGGTGCAGAACTGACAAGGCATGCTATTCCACGAAAGAGCTGAGTTGGATTATTAAACAGACAACATGGAAATGGACAGCAGGAGTAATGAATGTAGAGAAAATGAAGAGGGCTCGAGTCAGCCAAGTGGAGAAATTAATTTTGTGCTAAGACTTCTCTTCATTCAAGCATTCTCTTGCCCACACCAGACAAACACTGGAACACCAGCAGGACTAGAAAGAAAAGAGCTGTAGCCTATGTCATATTCAAGGGAAGCACAGGATGGATAAGAAGTCTCAGAATGCATTCAAGTATGTATGTATGTATGTATGCTTTATCTTGGCTCTTAATGAAGAACAACAAATCACTAGACAACTGTCTATTGGTCCCCATATTTCCACCAGGGAATGCATTTTGATTAGCAAAACATGAAGGTTTCCTTTAAATTACTAAAATTTTGGGTAGAGTTAGCCACTGTATTTAGTGGCTACAGTAATACGTAAATTAATACACCCCTAAAAAAACCAAAGAGGATTATTAACAAAGAACAGACTGGTTTCATAAACACTAGGTGCCAATAAAAAATAAAATAAAATGAATAAATAAATAAATAAATAAATAAATAAATAAATAAATAAATAAATAAATAAATAAAATGTTGTTTTCAATCAATTATCAAGTAGTAACATTTCAGTCTGAGATAAACTGGTAGTTGCTGATCAGGTGTATCCTCATTACTGAGGTTTTTGTGGACCCTCACTGGCCACTTTATATACTTTATATACACATACTCTTTTGATACAGCTTGCAGACAGAAAAGACCCTAGATTTTTATATGAAAAAAATTTAGTTCTTTGTTAGCATATAAGTAGTCATTTGTTTCATACTACAGGAACACTCTTAGGTTGTGTATAGTATACATTTGGCTTGTTGACTATTCTTAATTAAGCAGTAGCATATAGGTTTAAACACTGTGTTCACTCACTGTGCACTTTATTAAACACATCTACCATATTTCTCCACCTTGTAGATGTAAAGTCAGAGACAGCAGCTCATCTGTTGTTGCACAGTTTGTGTTAGTCATCCTCTAATCCTTGATCAGCTCTCACAGGATGATGCCTACAGGATGCTGGTGGCTGGACATTTTTGGTAGGTGTAATATTTTCAGTCCAGCAGTGACACACCACCACCATGTCAGTGTCAGGGCAGTGCAGTGCTGAGAATGATCCACCACACAAATAGGTAGGGTTGCCAACTTCTTCAACCCCCAATCAGGGACACTTTCCTCCAGGTGTGTTCGTACCCCCAGCAGCTGATCAACAATAATGAAAACTAAAAATAATAATACAAAAAAAAAAAAAAAAATATATATATATATATATATATATATATATATATATATATATAATTTATAATGTATTTATATAATTTTTCTTGTTATTAATTAAATAATGTTAATTTTATTAATATTATATGTTCATTTATATAATATTTATTAATTTTCAGAAAATGAATTGTGAAAGCTTTCACAAATCTGAAAATGCCTAAAAGTCATAAATATTATGTAAATAAACATGTATTATTCAATATTATAGCTGTGCTGCATTCACAAATCTAAAAATGCCTAAAAGTCATAAATATTATGTAAATAAACATGTATTATTCACAGTTATAGCTGTGAAATCTTTCATAAATCTGAAAATACCTAAAAGTCATAAATATTATATAAACAAATGTTTTTTATACCAAATAAGATCTGTGAAAGCTTTCAAAAATCTGATAATTCCTAAAAGTAATAAATATTATATAAATAAATGCTTTTTATACCAAATTGTATCTGTGAACGCTTTCATAAATCAGATTATGCCTAAAAAATAATAAATAACATCATAATAAATATTGATTAAACAACATTATATATGTGAAAGTTTTAACAAATCAGATTATTAAGTAATTAAGTAATAAATAATATTATTACAACAATTTATTAGACAAAGTTATATCTGTGAAAACTTTTACAAATCAGAAAATGCCTACACATAATACACAGTATGTAAATAACTGCCTATAAGACAAAGTTATTTCTGTGATAGTTTTCAGAAATGATGGAGGGTAACTTTAACATGTGTTGATTCTTTATATTATCAGTTTTTGAAGTTATATGGGATTTATGACGAGTTAAATTAAAGGCTTAATTATTTCGCGTGTTATCATTTTCCGTCCTCACGGTTTATACGAGCCACGTACAGACAGAATTAAGACTGAAAAATTTCACAAATCAGCCTGGTCACTTTACTGCAGGTGTCAGTAATCTATTGGTCACGTTTAGAAGTTATAAGCGTTTGAAAACAAAGCCCTAAAATGTAATGCCGAATGATTTCACTTCAGATGATAACATCACCTGAATTCACAAATCATGACGAGCCAAATGTAGCCTTAATCACAGTTTAAGGTGACTTTAATCACGGAATGCAAGATGAAAAAAGCTCAGAATCACAACCGCAACCCAACTTTACTGCAGTTCCCACTCTTTTTTTATAGTTGCGAAGTCTTTTTTTCTTTACAGGTTCACTGCTCATTTTGACAGCATAAGGCTCCGATCACAGCACACACACTGCTCTGTCACTAACGTAGCTACTGCAACCAAGAGTTTGTTTTGGCACGATATTGGCCAATGAGGCTGTGACTGGAATCTGGGACTGGAGTTGTCCAACAAAATTGCCCATAAATCGTGATGTCCCGGGCAATACGGGACGGTTGGCAACCCTACAAATAGGACCTAATCTGTTCAGGTCCTGTGGGCCTCTGACCATTAGAGAACAGAGTAAAGGTGATGAACAAAGCATGCAGAGAAACGTATGGACTTCAGTCTCTAATTTTATAATGGCATAACTATATCTAATGAACTCATGCCAACAACTTGAAACCACTTGAGGAACCAATCACATGCATAAAAAATTTTTGTCAAATGTGTCCTCACTTAGCCGCAATTTACAGAGGGGGAAAACGTATTTAGTCAGCCACTGATTGTGCATGTTCTCCTACTTAGAAAGATGAGAGAGGTCTGTAATTTACATCATAGATACACTTCAATTATGAGACAAAATGAGAAAAGAAAAATCCAAAAAATCACATTGTAGGATTTTTAAAGAATTTAATTGTAAATCATGGTGGAAAATAAGTATTTCGTCAATAACAAAAGTTCAACTCAATACTTTTTAACAAAACCTTTGTTGGCAATGACAAAGGTCAAACATTTCCTGTAAGTCTTCACCAGGTTTGCACATACTGTAGCTGGTATTTTGGTCCATTCCTCCATGCAGATCTTCTCTAGAACAGTGATGTTTTGGGGCTGTCGCTGGGCAACACGGACTTTCAACTCCCTCCACAAATTTTTCTATAGGGTTGAGGTCTGGAGACTAGCTAGGCCACTCCAGGACCTTGAAATGCTTTGTACGGTGCCACTCCTTCGTTGCCCGAACAGTGTGTTTGGGATCACTGTCATGCTGGAAGACCCAGCCATGTTCCATCTTCAATGTTCTCACTAATGGAAGGAGGTTTTGGCTTAAAATCTCACAATACATGGCCCCGTTCATTCTTCCCTTAACACGGATCAGTCGGCCTGTCCCCTTTGCAGAAAAACAGCCCCAAAGCATGATGTTTCCAACCCCATGCTTCACAATAGGTATGGTGTTCTTGGGATGAAACTCAGCATTCTTCCTCCTCCAAACATGATGAGTTGAGTTTTTACCAAAAAGGTCTATTTTGGTTTCATCTGACCACATGGTATTCTCTCAATCCTCTTCTGAATCATCCATATGCTTTCTGGAAAACTTCAGACGGGCCTGAACATGTACTGGCTTAACCAGGGGTACACGCCTGGCACTGCACGATCCAAGTCCCTCTTGGCATAGTGTGTTACTAATGGTAGCCTTTGTTATGTAGGAAAAATGCAATTATCCTATACCTGTAATATTTTGTGGCAGATGCTATTTCTCTTCAGAATGTATGTGTATGTATGTTATGTTTGGTATCTATGAGATCCTTGTTTCAAGGAGACCAAGGTGGTGAGACATACAGCGCTGTACAATGGTTGCACGATAATGCACAGAACGGACACTCATTTTCAACCATATATGAAGCAACGTGCTTCTCTCTGCTGAAAATCCTGAGTAGCAGTAGAGTGTAATCTCCTCAAACCAAAGGTGCGATCATTCCCAGCAGCATGGGGTCTTCCTTTCTACAGAAAAGACTGACCGTCTCAGACAACCAACACCCATATGGTAACTAACTGAATTACCACCTCAAACAGGACTGTGCACCCCAAGACACACACACCATCCTGTATGCAAACTATGTATTGCCACAGTCAGCTGACACCCATATGATAACTTTGTCCCCTTGTTAGATCAAAGGTTTTTAACTGAATATAAAGATGTGTAGCCTGAGAACCCTAGAGAGTTAGTATAATGGTATGAGCTTGTAGAGAGAGAGAACTTCGAGAGGCCGACATTCGTTACCATCACGATCCATCATTCTTGTAAGTTTGTATTATTTGTCTGTATTATTATTATCTGTCTTTGTAATAAATTCACGTTACTCCTTTCTTTATACTAGGGTCTTCTAGTGTCTTTTTTCTTAAGAAAGATAATGTAATATGTAAATAAAATAGATTCTGAAAGCTGTTATAGTTAGGCCAACATGTTATGTCCTCCTCTGGCCATATGAAAAGGACTAGATCTGAGATGATTCTAGGGCTGGCACGTGATTCAAAAAAAACTCTGAAACTAACTTAATGCATATAATTAAATACCACTAAGATATGTTGTTGTAAAACCGACCCTCTGGAACAGACTTGGGACTTGAATAAAAAGGTGTATAATATTGCGTTATATACATATTACCACTTGAGTTGCACGTCGGGTATTGAACCTTCTTGAAATAGAGTAAACATTAATAGAGAACAAACTATAAAGTTGGATTGCTTGGGGGCTTATTTACCCCACACATCGAAAAACTATATAGGATTTGGGAGTCAGATACTAAATTTAAAAAACTTGGGGAGTCAGACTTATTAAAATAAATGGAGAAAAGGTAGATCCCATAAACAATAAATAACACGCCATTTCTTATCCTTCGATGCGTCAATTTCCGGTTCTTTGATTGGTTCCTTAGGAGGTCGCAGAGGGTTAAATAAAGAGCTCTGATCCATCTCAGACAATAAAAACCCTACAAGTTACAATTGGTCCCAGCTCTCTGCAGGGTCATTTCTTCAGGTTCCCTCCTTGGTTTTAGTTATTGGGATTTTTGGGCTCATCGTTTTTTTCATGATCATTTTGACCTAATACAGGATGAGGGAATCTTGCGTTTTGTTTGATTTGTGGCCCCAACAGATTTGGGGAGATTATGCAAGGGGGGTTGTAAGGGTTTCTTCCATTTTATTACATTGCTTAACACAGTTGATTTATTAAAAAAAAAAAAAAAATGGTCGGCCTAACTGTAGATTTCACTCTTCCAGGCCTGTTGTAGGGTCTACAAATTTTTTTTTTCATGGTTGTCCATTGGGACTGCCTCTTTGGTCTTGGCCATGGTGTGAAGGTTTGGGAGGTCTGCACCCGTTTTTGAGGCTGTGGACAGGTGTCTTTTATACCCAGATAAACAGGTCAAACAGGTGCCATTGATACAGGTTAACGAGTTGGAGGAACACAGAAGAGCTTCTAAAGGAAGGAAGTTTACAGGTCTGCAAGAGGCAAGAAAGCTTGCTTGTGTGTTGTTGAGGACCCAAATACTTATTTTCACCATGAACTTAAATATGTGTAATCTTGTAAAGATCCCCTACCAAATGTGTTTTTTCCTGGAAAATATATAGTATATATATATATATATATATATATATATATATATATATATATATATATATATATATATATATATGTATATATATTGTCGCTCATAGTTGAAGTGTCCTTATGATGAAAATTACAGACCTCTCTCATCTTTCTAAGAAGTTGCACAATCTGTGGCTAACTAAATAATTTTTGCCCCACGGTGTATATATACATGTATGACTAGCTTTGAAGTAACCTTGTGTATCGATCTAACCTTTTGTCTGTCGTTAAAATGGCCAGTAATGCCAATAGTGACGTTAAACCAAATAAACAAACAAGCATTAAAAAGGTATTGTGAAGTCAAGTCAGATCTATTTATATAGCGCTTTTTACAATGGTCTCAAAGCAACTTTACAAGTATAGATTATCTCCTAGTATCTACATCCAATCCAAAATTTAGCAAGCCTAGGGCGACAGTGGCAAGGAAAAACTCCCTAAGTGTTATGAGGAAGAAACCTTGGGAGGACCAAGACTCAAAAAGGGACCCAACCTCCTTAGGCGGCGTAGATGATAAATCTAAGAATGAAACTAATGTCATGGAGTCATAATTCAAATAAAATGTAAAATATGCACATCGGCATTAAGTGGCCTGGGTATGATGGGGCTGGAGCTTATGATGGAAGCAGCTTGAGTGAAGCTGCAGTGGATGAACATCATGTGTTGGGCTGGAACTGGTACCGGAACACAGCTCTGAGAGAAAACAGAAAATGTAATTAGTTATTGATTAAGAGCACAGTGTTCATTAACAATCACTGATACCATGTGTAGCATGAGACCCCGGCAGCATTAGCTATTAGCAGCTGTTAGCAGTTTATTACATTTTAACTATTTTAATTCCCGATCGCATCTGTATCGCATATATAGTACTTTTTACAACATCTAAATAATTTTATTCTAGTACCGGCGGATTATATTTTTCGCCGCTAATTGTTATTTAGTAACTTTCAGGTATACTGGCTTGTGTTTGCAGTAATTAGCCATTAGCTAATTACCAGAGTTGCGCCTTCTTTTGCAGTAGTGTATGTTTTTATAACTTTTCCTTTTCCCACCTTCTTTTTTTCTGAGACTTAGTTTTTTGTGACATTTTGTATTAACTTTCCATCAACGCTTTAATCAAGCATTGAATTGGACAATCGGCTGAACCATATCTTCACTCGGCACCCAACAACAACACTCGAAGCTAAGTATCTTTAATTCATTAATTGTACTAACATGGCTTCTGCTGCGCTTGTTCCCTGTGCCGAGTGTGGAATGTTTAGCTATTCTTCCTCCATCATTAGTTTAAGTTTTATTTGTGATAGGTGTAGGCTTGTAGCCAGTCTGACGGAGAAGATTGTAGCTTTAGAGGCGTGCATCCAGACATTAGAGAAGGCTAGCTCAGCTTCTAGCTTAGCAGATCTGGATGCCACAGGTGAAGTTAGTGCCCCTACCCCGGCAGAGCTCTCGCATCAGGGCAAGTGGGTGACGGTTCGGCGACGTAGTTGTAAGGCTAGCCTATGTAGCGTCAATAGCTGGGTGGACAGTCATTCGAAATCTGGTTATTCTATATCGTCTCTCCACCAAGTCACAATCATTACACACTTTGGAATGCAGGGGGGCCACCATCTGGAACAGACGCTTCACAGATTAATGACCAAAATAAACAACCTTTTTCTCAACCGACAGGAGAAATTTAGAATCTGGCCAAATGATCAGATAACCCCTGCACCTTACCATTGTAATTAAGCAAATGTGTTAGTCCTAAAAGGTCTTCTGACACTTTATACTCCTAGACCTCATGTTTGCAGGAGAAATCCAGCCTAACTTTTGCAAAGAAAAACAAAGATGCCTGCTCACATTTCAATTTTACGAACCGCTTGTCCAGGCAGGCCAGAGCCAGGAAGGACACCCCTGGAATTTACAACCCAGGGACCTCAACCTTTTTAAAGACATATTTTTAATAGTAGTATTAACTTTTGTTGGAAACAGATTACCTCTGCATGGACCACTCAATTAGAAAACACATGAGAACTGCTTCATAATGAGTCCAAACACACACCCATATGTACCTACCTATCTCACACAAGGAATTTGATTGGGGATATTCCTCGTACACCAATATATAATCATATATATGCATGTCACTGATTTCTCATGTATTTTCATGTTTATTTGGTCAACGTTTTTAGTATAGTGACCATTCCATACTCAATATGGTCCAGTTTGTGTTATACTTCGGAAAGTATATCGATCATGTTAAGGTTTGCCATGTAAAAGGGCTGATGAACCGTCAAAACTAAATAAGAAGGGTTTGGGACCCAAATGCAGTTAGCTCCAGATGGTTTTATTGAACTGAAATAATGTTAAATAAATAAAAGGGAATAAACAAACACAAGGTAAGAAAATAACGAACACAAAATGAGTCTCTGTGTGTGTGTGCCAATAGCAGCGAACCTGCGATAAGGCTGCAAATACACACACACAGAGTTCAGCCACGCCTCGCTTGATTGACAGGGAGAGAGAGGGGGGGTGCAGCCCTCCTGGTCGCGTCAGAGCTGCAGAAGCACACACACACACACACACACACACACACACTCGAACCTGCCGTGGGCGTGGCCTAAAGCTCCTGCAAAATCCGAGCGGCGGGCAGCGCTGCAAGAGCACGAGGGAGGAGAAAGCAGACAGTGGCGAGCGAGATAGAAAAATAATAATATACGGAAAACAATATAATGCTCAAGCTACACTGTCTACATCCCTACGATGGATCAACCTCACGTCTCTTGACGCTACGGAAACTAAGCTCCTTCGCGAGCTTAGTCTGTCCTCTAAATCCCTATAAAGAAAAATAACGAAAGCAAACAAAAGGCGGAAGCACGGAGCTCTGCAAAGAGCCGGGGGGAGGTCTCCAACACACGTCTGTGGCCAACGATGATCGCATTCACATAAAACGCTGTAGCAGCAATCGACCGGCAAGGCGGCGTGTGCAGTGAGCCAAACACAGAAATGAAACAAACGGGGGAAAGAAACGCAAGCGGGGAATGCAAAAGCGGAAGTGAGACGGGTGAGGTCTCGAAGCACGCAACTGCCAACGAGTCCGTATTCAAGCGCCTTAGTGGGGATCGGGGCTTACGTGGCGTGCTGGGGTCAGATGATCCGACAGCTACTGCCAGAGGGGAAGCTCTTAAATACCCGAAGGCAGCAGCTGCGGCTCATTTGCTCTGACTGAGCTGTCTGGTGATTGACAGCTCAATCAAAGCGGGTGCCAGGAGTCATATCAGGAATGTAGAGCATTGCCACCCTCTACAGTCCATACCTGGTATGACGGTATGACTCCTGACAGTACCCCCCCCCCAAAGGGCGGCGTCTCGACGCCCTTAAGCGTCCACCCAGGTGCCTCTGGCCTGACAGACACGCTCAGGGTTGAGCGTCTGACGAAGAGGGAGGCCCTGGTAAGCAGGGCCAACCCCCAGCAAGGGACTGAACGGGAGGGCGGGGCAGGTCATGGCCGGTCTGCGCGACCAAGGCACAGGGGTCGGCAGCAACGACCGGTGTGCAAAATACCCAGGCGTGGAGCCTTCTGGCTCAAGCGTGGGACTAGGAGGCACAATGGATTCCTGTACGGGGCCAGGCGGCGCTAACAGTTCAACCGTGGAGTTTAGCTTCTCAAACACGGGACCGACTTGCGCGGCGGGCCCCAGTGCAGGGCCAGGGGGCGCCATATGCTCAGGCACGGGGTCTGACTGCCCCGGTGCGGAGCTTGAAAGCACCTTGAGCCCAGGTTCACCGCTGGGGGGCGCTGAACGCTCACTCGTCCAGCTAGTGCATTCAGTGCGCTTGTGAACGGGGCTAGGTGGCGCTGTGAGCCTCTCCGTGGAGCGTTTGTGCTCAAACACGGGGCCTAAAGGGGCATAAGGCTCCTGTACGGGGCCAGGCGGCGCGAACTGCCTCACCGTGGAGTCTTTGTGCTCGAACACGGGGCTTGCGTGCGCAGTGGGCCCAGGTACAGGGCCAGGGGGCGCCATACGCTCAGGTACGGGGTCTGACCGCCCAAGCGCGGGGCCAACGGGTGTGGCGGTCTTCAGAACAGAGCTTAATTGCTCAGGTTTGAGACCTGTCAGGCCCTCAGTGACCCCGAAGGACCTCCCACAGGATCTACGAAGGCGAAACTCTGCATCAATGGCCAGGTCGTAAAGCTCTGTAATAGAGGAGAGTGGCCCGAGCTGATCCAGCTCGCTCAACACCTCCTCATTAAGCGCCCGAAAGAAAAGGGCTATGAGGACCTGGTCATTGAAGCCGGAAGTGACGGCAACGTTGTTGAAGTCCCCTACTAACTCCAGGACTGACCTGGACCCTTGTTTAAGGATCCCAGGGGTCCTAGGAGAGATGGCCCATGGCCGCAAGGAGTCAAGGGGCGCAGGAATCGGTATAAGTGACCGTGGCGCGGGGATCGGGGCCAACGATCGCGGTGCAGGAATCGGTCCGAAGCACAGGGGTGTGCAGCAACGACCGGTGTGCAAAACACCCAGGCGTGGAGCTTTCCTGCTCAGACGCAGGGGTAGGTGGCGCAGTAGGCCCTTGTACGGGGCCAGGCGGCGCGAACTGCCTCACCGTGGAGTCTTTGTGCTCGAACACGGGGCTTGTGTGCACGGCGGGCCCAGGTACAGGCCCAGGGGGCGCCATATGCTCAGGCACGGGGTCTGACTGCCCTGGTGCCGAACTTGAAAGCGCGTCAAGCCCAGGTTCAACACTGGGGGGGCGCAATGCGCTCGCTCTGCCAGTTCGAGCATTCTGTGCACTCGTGAATGGGGCTAGGTGGCGCTATAGGCTCTGGCACGGGGTCTGATTGCCCAGGTGCGGAGCATGAGTGCACGACAAGCCCAGGTTCAACACTGGGGGCGCAATGCGCTCGCTCTGCCAGTTCGAGCATTCTGTGCGCTCGTGAACGGGGCTCTAGTTTGGCGCTATAGGCTCTGCACGGGGTCTTTTTGATTGCCCAGGTGTGGAGTATGAGTGCGCGACGAGCCCAGGTTCAACCCTGCGCGGGCGGCGCAATGCGCTCGCTCTGCCAAGTTCGAGCGTTCTGTGCGCTCTGTGAACGGGGCTAGGTGGCCGTTAATAGGCTCTGGGGGGGCAACGGGGGGTTCTGATTTGCCCCAGGTGTGGGAGTATGAGTGCGCGATGAGGCCCAGGTTCAACAACTTGGGGGGGTCCGCACCCATGCGGCTCGCTCTGCCATGTTCGAGCGTTCTGTGCAGCTCGTTGAACGGGGCTACTAGGTGGCGCTATAGGCTCTGGCCGGGGGGGTTCTGATTGCCCCAGGTGCGGAGTATGAGTGCGCGACGAGCCCAGGTTCAACACTGGGGGGCGCAATGCGCTCGCTCTGCCAGTTCGAGCGTTCTGTGCGCTCGTGAACGGGGCTAGGTGGCGCTATAGGCTCTGGCACGGGGTCTGATTGCCCAGGTGCGGAGCATGAGTGTGCGACGAGCCCAGGTTCAACACTGGGGGGCGCAATGCGCTCGGTCTGCCAGTTCGAGCGTTCTGTGCGCTCGTGAACATAGCTAGGTGGCGCTATAGACCCTGGCATGGAGCCGGGTGGACTTGAGCCGCAACGGATTCCCTCCCTCCTCTTCCTTGCACGCTGATCAAGGTGGGTCTCTGCTAACCTGGCCAAGTCAATAAGGTGGTCAAAGGAAGAGGCGGGTGGAAGGAAGCACAGCTCAATGTCCACATCATCATGAAGCCCTGTTCTGAAGGGCCCCATGAGGGCCGGCCCATGCAAGCCGCTCTGTGGGGCTAGGGTCCTAAATTCAACCACGTATTTCTGCACGCTCGCGGGACCTTGGTCAATGTTAAAAATGGTCAATGGTTCGGGGGCAGGAATAAGTGGCCGGAAGTCCGGATGGATGACGCCGCTGAACAAATCCGTCCGGGCTCCACGTGGACGGCAAGGGCGTCAGGGGCTGGGCAATTTGGGAGGGGCAGGCTGAGAGAAATCCTCTGCCTGAGGATAAGAGAAGTCCTCAGCGAGATGATAAGAAAAATCATCCCCGTGAGGATACGATAAATTCTCAGCCCGAGGATAAGAAAAACCCTCCATGTGATGATACGAAAGATCCTCATCATGAGGATAAGCGAAATCCTCTGCGTGGGGGTAAGAAAAATCCTCATCAGGATCATAACAAAAATCCTCATAGCGAGGATACAGAAAATCCTCAGCGTCTTGGCCACGAACGCTGAGGGGCCCCCCCAAATGCCAACCGCGACCCGGGTAGCGAAACCCGCCGCCTACGACATCTGGGGACCTCCTTATTGTATCATTATTTGTTTGAGGAATAGCAAATGTATGTGCTGTAGTTTGGCATGCCTTAATGATGTGTAAGTTTATAAATTCAAGGTGCTTTTGACAATCGGAACCTCTTACCCGAAATCCCCCAACTAAACTTGTAACTTTGAGGATTTATGTTTTTATGTGATACTTTTAGACATCCTAGATATGTAAAAATATATTAATCGAAAGTTATAACTTCTGATGCGGCCTATACCAACATATGGTGAAATTGGAGGACATGCCCCACAAGAGGAGGGACTTGATGCCGAGTCAACTTCTCTTTGGCTAAGTCCAGGGCAAACCCCTTTGCCCCCGCCTCTGATTGCTTACGTCCGAGGCATACAAAACTTGGGCGGCAGCTAGCAGTTGGCTAGTTTTTTTTGGTAGTTTTTTTTTTTAGTTTAGCCTTTTTGTAAAGTTCTTAGTTCTTGGTGTTTTTGTTCTTAAGTTCGTTTTGAGTCTTGTTCCTTTGACTAAGTTTCCTTTCCTTTGTTTTAGATTTCTTTGCATTTCATTTTACATTTAAGTTTCTCTTTGTTCAGCAGTTCAACACTTCGGTAATGCCGAATTAGAAATTAAGCCGAAGAAAGTAGTGAAAGACCAACTAGCAAAGATCTTCAAGTTCGACCACGTTCGTATATCCTAGTTTTCCAAGTCTTTTTGAAGAGCGTGGTGCAAAAATGCATCAAGTCCACCTTTTACCTGTGGCCAGGGTAAAATATCTGAGTTGTGCGCGAACAAATTTCGAGTACCTGAAGACCCATACAGTCAAAGCTGGGAAGAAAGTCAAAGGCGCGGCCCGCAACACCTCTGTGGTTCCACGGCTGCATTTCTACAATAACCGAGAAGCCAAGAGCCTACATCATCGAAAAGCCCTCCGAACGGCTGTGTCTGATCTGAAGATAGACTGCCGCCTTTCCCACGATTGCGCCTACTGACAACAGGCAAGACCCGGTACCGTGTCCACCCTCTTGCGCGAGCTCCCGCTAAAGGCAAGTTCCACTTGGTGTGACTTTTTCTGGGTCCCTGGCTCTTGAACCTTGCATTTAACTTTAAACCCCGCTTCAACGTAGACCTATCCACGTCTAAGTAGTCTCCACCATACAATTTACGTTTCACCATAATTCGTGCTACTAGTAACTCACTACGTTGTAACAAGCTACTTCATAACATTGCGCCTGAGTAATTACTACACGGTTGATAAGTTGCACACAGAATCACCTTGTTTTCTGATCTTAAACTGTAATATACATTTGCCATCATTTCCTGATTTTAATACTGTGATATATATACGTATGCCATCATTTCCTGATTTTAAATACTGTGATATATATATATATATATATATATATATATATGTTCGCTGTCATTTCTTGATCTTAACTCTGTGATACACATGCCATTACATCAGATAGTCTGTTGGTATTGCCTTGTTTGCAGTTAATAAACTTGTTATATACTTTTGAATTTACCGCTTTGTGTGAGAGAGTTTCATTCAATCAAAGGTCGAGAAAAATAACTTTGAATTCACTGTTCAGACCTAGATTGAAGTCGTCCATATCGACTTCCTGATCAATTTTGCTGTTTCCCTTTTTAACTGGTTTTCTGGATCCACCAGCAACAAATGATCCAGTGGTGCCCCATTTGTTCATTAAAATTAATCAATTTAAAGTGTAGTTGTATTTTGCTACACCTACGAGAGCACCACTCTTTACCTGTTCAGCCTGTTGAAAAAGCTCTGGTCATAGGTGACTCTATTTTATGACACGTGAAACTAGCTACCCCTTTAGGGACACCAGCAGCTAGAGATACATGTATCCCGGGAGCCAGAGTTCCGGACATTGTAACGAGTGTAACTTAGAAAACTCGAGAGCCGCAGATTCTCTAGGATAGTTATTCATGTAGGTGCTAATGATATACGCCTTCGTCAGGTTACTAAGGCTAATTTTGTAGAGATGGTTAGAGTGGTGAAGGCGATGTCCAATGCAGTAGTGTGCTCTGGCCCCACCCCAATGCGGCGAGGTGACCAAGCCTACAGCAGGTCATGGTCGCTGAACTGCTGACTGTCCAAGTGGTGCTCTGAAAACATCATGGGCTATATAGACAACTGGACAGCCTTTGAGGGTAAGCCTGGCCTTTTAGGATGGGACGGTGTCCATCCCGCTCGAGAGGGTGCTGCTCTCATCTCCTGCAACATTGCCCATAGTCTTATGGCCCGATTGGTTAGGGGCTGACTATCCAGAGCAGGGGTCAGGCAGCAGACAGTCAGGCTTAACCACCGTCACCCAGAACTCACGTTATTGAAACTGTGTCTGTTACCCGCCTCTGTCCTAAACGTAAATGCTCTCAAAAAGTCTGTTTTAATAACCACATTAGTATCAACACAGATAGCTCCCATAGAAATAACAACTTTAGACTAAAGCTAGGATTATTTAACATTACATCACTTACAAACAAAGCAGTGATTGTAAATGAAATGATCACTGATAAATGGTTACACGCTCTCTGTCTTACTGAAACTTGGATTAGACTTGATGAATATTTCGCCTTAAATGAAGCCTCACCTCCTGGATACAGTCATGCTCATCGCCCTCATCCTAATGGTCGGGGGCGAGGCGTAGCCACAATTTTTGACAAAGAGCTTGTCAGGAGTCATACCAGGTATGGACTTTAGAGGGTAGCAACCACTCTCTTTTCCTGGTGTGATTCCTCGCAGCCACTGTGATTGAGCTGTCAGTCAGTAGACAGCTCAATCACAGCGGCTGCCAGGAATCACACCAGGAAAAGAGTGGTTGCTAACCTCTAAAGTCCATACCTGGTATGACTCCTGACAGTGAGAGAGCGGTTGCTACCCTCTAGAGTCCATACCTGGTATGACTCCTGACAGAGCTAGGTGTTACAACTAAATCCCATTACAAGGCTAATTCATTTGAAATACTGATTGTTAATGTGACTGATCCTTCATTATGGAAGTCAAAACCACACTCTTTTCAGCTTATCACTATTTACCGCCCTCCTGGTCCGAATTTTTTCAGGTATTTGCTTAATTTCTTTCCTGCTTAGTACTGTCAACAGATAAGGCTTTAATTGTAGGTGATTTCATATTCAATTTGACAATGAGCAGGATCCACTGAAAATTGCTTTCAAGTCCATCTTAGAATCCATGGGTATCACTCAGAATGTGATGGGACCAACCCACCGCTGTAATCATACATTAGATGTAATATTAACATTTGGTATCAGTATAGATAACCTTGATGCTTTCCAGCAAAGTGATTTGATTTCAGATCACTATCTTTTAGTATTTGAGCTATCTGTAATAAATAATATCCTTCTGCCTCATTATCACACCAAGCGCACTATCTCATCTGCTACTCCAGCTGTGTTTTTTAAAAACCTACCAGACTTGAAATTTAATACACCTACGGACATCAATCATCTTGAGTGTGTAAATGACCAATTAGAATGTGTGCTTTGCTCAACCCTGGACACAATTGCTCCTGCTAGGGTCAAACGCATTAGGGAAAAAAGGCTAGCACCATTTTATAATGACCACACCCATACCTTAAAGCAAAGAACATGGCATCTAGAGTGCAAGTGGAGACATAGTAAATTGGAGGTATAAATTGTTCTGGGAATGTTCATTGTGTGTGTGCACGTGCTCACACGAGCACGTGTTTGCGTATTTAATGAATTATTGCAAAAGACTAAGTGCATTCTGTTGAAGCTTATATTGTACATTTCAATAGCTATGTACTGTTTTTAAAGAAAAAAATATACTTCAAATACCACTGTCAAATGAAACTTGTATGATACATGTGATGAAAAATGTAATAGTTTTTTGTCATTAATTCATGCTGACTTAATCCAATTTAGGTGCATATGGACCTGAAGCCTAACCAGTAGCACAGAGTGCAAGTCACAAACCAACCCTTGACTGGGTGTCAATCCACCACAGGGCACGCACACAAAAATACAGAGACCGAATGTCTTTGAATGTATTATTTTAAACAATTGTGCCCAAAAAAAACCCATACTCACTTTCCATACAGGAAACTTACTACTTAAGCCACAGTTGCACTGTGTGTTAGGTTTCCGTTTCTGTTTCGTCAGTTTTTATTTTATTCCGTTCGTTTCTGTTTTCCTTCTCTCCGTTTTACCATCTCCACACGTCTTTTTGTTTACCTTCACCCCACGTGGCTTTTATTATTGTTTTTGCCGTGTGCATGTGCTCAAGGACAGCAAAAGCATGACATGTCACCTCAGATTGCACCAAGTATCAAGCCTGCCGAATTTCGTTGCTGTACATTGAAAATCAACTCTGTTATGGTCAATGACCTGGGGCCCCAGGGGCATTACATTTTACCTCAGATTGCACCCGGGACCAAGCCTGCCGAATTTCGTGGCCGTAGGTGGAAAGTCATTTGAGTTGTGGTCACTGACCCGCCAGGGGCCGCAGTGCCCAGCCGTGGCCCTTAGGGGCCCCATGGGCATGACATGTCACCTCAGATTGCCTCCGCGATCAAGCCTGCAGAATTTCATGGCCATAAAACGACTAAGTCAGGGTCAAAGACCCGGCAGCTGCCCCGCTGCCCAGCCAGGGCCATCAGGGATTGATGACATGGGCAAGACATGTCTCCTCAGATTGCACCCGGGACTAAGCCTTCTGAATTTCATGGCCGTAGGTCGAAAAACTGACTGAGTTGCAACCATTGGCCTGCCAGGGGACCCAGTGCCCAGCAGGGGTGCAGAGATGCCCCATGGGCATGACATGTCACCTCAGATTGGACCCGGGACCAAGCCTGCCGAATTTCATGGCCATAGGTCAATAACTAACTGAGTTACAGTCATTGGCCTACCAGGGGACCCAGTGCCCAGCCGGGGTCCTCATGGGCCCCATGGCCATCACATTTCACCTGAGATTGCACCCGTGATTAACCCTGCCAAATTTCGTGGCCGTAGGTGGAAAACTGACTGAGTTACGGTCATTGGCCCGCCAGGGGCTCCAGTGCCCAGCCGGGGTTTTCTGTGGCCTTATGGGCATCACAAGTCACCTCAGATTGCACCCGGGACCAAGTCTGCTAACTTTTGTGGCAATAGGTTAAAAACTGACTGAGTTGCCGTCATTGGCCCGCAAGGGGCCCCAGTACCCAGCCGGGGTCCACAGGGGTCCCATGGGCATCACATGTGACCTTAGATTGCACCCGGGACCAAGTGTGCCAAATTTCATGGCTGTAAGGCGAAAACTGTCCTGCCAGGTACCCCTGTGCCCTCTGTGGTACTATGCAAACAATGTCAAGTCAAGTCAGATCTATTTATATAGTGCTTTTTACAATGGAGCATTGTCTCAAAGCAACTTTACAAGTTTAGATGATCTCCTATTAACTACGTCCAATCCCAAATTGAGCAAGCCTAAGGCGACAATGGCAAGGAAAAACTCCCCGAGTGTTATAGGAAGAAACCTTGGGAGGACCAAGACTCAAAAAGGGACCAATCCTTTGGCGGCGTAGATGATAAATCTAAGAGCGAAACTGAAGTCATGGAGTCAATGTACGAATAAAATGTGAAGTATGCACATCGGCATTAAGTGGCCCGAGTATGGTGGGGCTGGAACTGATGATGGAAGCAGCTTGGGTGGAGCTACAGCGGATGAACATCATGTGTGGAGCTGGAACTGCCGGAACACAGCTCGGAGAGAAAACAGAAAATGTAATTAGTTATTGATTAAGAGCACAGTGTCTATTAACAATCACTGATGCCATGTCAATCACTGATGCCATGTGTAGCATGCAGCATTAGCTATAGCAGCATAGCTAGAAAGAGGAGAAATGGTAGGAAACACAGCCAAGAGGGATCACATGAGACATTGGCAACCCCACGGGAGGCAGAAGACAGCAACCCAACGTCTCTGATCACCATAAGACTCTTTGACTATGAACCCCCAGCTCTGCCCTTATTCTAAGGCAAGGATGCACGAACGGACAAGGCAGGCAGGCCAGACATAACTCCAGACTCTGGCCCCAGTGACCCAAGCCATTCATCCTGGTCTAAATCTAGTCAAAAGCCTCTGTAAATAGGTATGTCTTTAGCCTAGACTTAAAAATTTTGTAGATTGTCTGAGTCTCGAACTAAAGTGGGAAGTTTATTCCATAGTTTGGGGGGCCATGTATGAGAAAGCCTTTCCCCTGCTGTGGACTTTTTTAATTCTAGGAACTAAAATAAGTCCTGTACCCTGCGAACGAAGTAGATGAGTTGGATTGTAAAACTCTAAGAGTTCACTCAGATAATGTGGGGGCCAGGCCATGTATAGCTTTATAAGTTATAAGAAGTATTTTGTAATCAATGCGGAATTTGACTGGTAATCAGTGTAGTGATGAATAGAACAGGAGTAATATGATCAAATTTTCTAGTTCGAGTTAGCACTCGGGCAGCTGCATTCTGAACTAACTGAAGTTTATTTATAGATTTACTAGAGCATCCAGTAAGTAAGGCGTTACAGTAATCCAACCTTGAGGTTATAAATGCATGAACGAGTTTTTCTGCATCATTAAAAAAGAGGATATTTCTAAGTTTAGCGATATTACGTAATTGAAAGAAAGCAATTCGAGTGATGCTGCTAATGTGCGCTTCCAGGAGAGATCTGAATCAAATGTGACACATTTTTTTTTTTTACAGACAGACTGGGCAATACTGGACAGCCATATAAATTTAGGATAGATGTAGCCAACCTGTCTCTCACAGCATTGGGTCCCACTAATAGAACCTCATGTTTATCTGAGTAAGTAAGAGAAAATTAAATAACATCCAATATTTTATTTCCTTTACACAGTCCTCATTTTGTTGATTGTAAGGCTGTCATTAGGTTTAGCTGATATGTACAGCTGTGTATCATCTGCAATAGCAGTGGAAACTAATGCTATGTTTACGAATAACTGAGCCTAGTGGCAGCATGTACAGAGAGAATAAAAGCGGGCCAAGCACTTGACCCCTGAGGCACGCCATACTTCACTTTTGAGGGCTTAGACCTTAGATTATTTATATGAACAAACTGGTACCGATCGGTTTAAGAAGGATTTAACCAAGAAAAGTTGCTAATCCCTTAATACCTACAGGATTTTCTAGTCTGTTTAGTAAAAACAATCATGATCTATAGTGTCAAATGCTGCACTTAAATCTAACAGAATAAGAAAAGAAACACATCCCTTATCTGAGGACATTAACAAAGTCATTTAGTACCCTAATTAATGCTGTTTCAGTACTATGATGGGGGCCTGAAGCCAGACTGAAATGTTTCATAAAATTTCATTCCTTTAGAGGTAACTGCAGAGCTGCTGATAGACGGCTTTTTCTAAGATTTTGGACAGAAACGGCAGATTTGAAATTGGTCCTATAATTAGATATCACACAAAGGGTCAAGATTGGCTTTTTTAATCAGTGGTTTGATAATGGCAGACTTAAAGGATTTGGGCACATAACCACAGGTAAGGGATGAATTTAAAATAACTAACACTGGCTCTATAACACTAGGTATTACTTGTTTTGAGTAAACGTGTAGGAATTGGATCTAATAACATGTTGATGACTTAGACAAGCTGATCAGTGCAGATAGTTCAGTATTAGTAATTGGGGTAAAAGATTCTAATCTTGATTTACAAGCTCATTAAACAGATGTCTTCACTAGTGCTGCATCTGGAAGGTGGCTGAATAGTTTTTTGTTATGGTGTGAGCATTGAGTTTTATGCTTAATGTTTTCTATCTTATCATTAAAGAAAATCATGAAATCATTACTGTTAAAATTACACAGAATGGAAGAGTCACTTTCTGTGGGGTTTTTGTTAATTTTTGAGACTGTATTAAAGAGAGATCTGGATTATTCTTATTTTTTCTCTATTGATTGAAGAGAAGTATGCAGCTTTAGCTTTAGTAAGGGCATGCTTATACTCTGCCATGCTGTCCCTCCAAGCAATCTTAAATACCTCCAATTTACTGTCTCCACTTGCGCTCTAAATGCCATGTTCTTTGCTTAAGGTACGGGTGTGGTCATTATACCATGGTGCTAAGCCTTTTTTCCCCTAATGCGTTTGACCCTAGCAGGAGCAATCGTGTCCAGGTTTTGAGCGAAGCACACATTCTAATTGGTCATTTACACACACTCAAGATGACTGATCTCCGTAGGTGTATTACATTCAAGTCTGGTAGGTTTTTAATAAACGCAGCTGGAGTAGCAGATGTGATAGTGCGCTTGGTGTGATAACGAGGCAGAAGGATTTTATTTATTAGAGATAGCTCAAATACTAAAAGATAGTGATCTGAAATCGAATCACTTTGCGGGAAAACATCAAGGTTATCTATATTGATACCAAATGTTAATATTAGATCTAAAGTATGATTACAGCGGTGGGTTGGTCCCCTCACATTCTGAGTGATACCCATGGATTCTAAGATGGACTCGAAAGCAATTTTAAGTGGATCCTGCTCATTGTCAAAGTGAATATTGAAATCACCTACAAATAAAGCCTTATCTGTTGACAGTAGAAAGCAGGAAAGAAAGTTAGCAAATTCCTGAAGAAGTCTGAATAGGGACCAGGAGGACGGTAAATAGTGATAAGCTAAAAAGAGTGTGGTTTTGACTTCCATAACGATGGATCAGTCACATTATGAATCAGTATTTTAAAAGAATTAGCCTTGTAATGGGATTTAGCTGTAACACCTAACTCTTTGTCAAAAATTGTGGCTATGCCTCCCCCCCGACTATTAGGACAAGGGTGATTGAATGTAACTTCCTACTCCAGACTTAGGAAGTATGCAAGTCCGAAGCTGGCATACTTGGTATTGAGAAACGGCCGTAGTGTCATCTTACTGCATTAAATATTAATCTCTATATATTATTCTTTCATGCTGATTTAGTAAAGCCATGTAGTAATTGTCATGTAATGCGATTTACATAAGAGCTGTCTGGCCTTTAAGAGTGTAGGAGGGAGCGAGTGTGTAGTGAACAGGAGTGAATTGACCATTTCCGGCTGTGCTTGAGTTTCCATGTTTTACTCTGTACTTGTGTGGATTAAAAGTGATGTTCGTGTTTAACCCGACTTAAAGGTTTGGACTGTTTAATTAATGACAATATTTTACAGTAATGATCAAGCATTCGTATTAAACATATTGATGCAAATCTAAGTTCAGAGCCGAAAAGTGCCATCTTTCATTGCGATCTGCTCTCCATGTGTGGGCGTGGCCTGCGTGTGTTTGTGAATCTAACAGCGGAGTCCCGTCTGTGCTCTGCCTTCTTCATTGTCAGAGCTGTCAAACAAACGGTCATAACCGGAGAATTAATTTGTTGAACGACGAGATATTTAGAAGGGTCATGAAGGGGAAGTATCTCTACCATTTGAAATTTAAATGGAGTTTCTATGTGAAAGTATAATGATTTTACACACGTTTGTTCCTCGAAAAAGTGAGTGAAAGCCCGTGTCCAATGTCAGTTTCAAGTGATTTTGGACCTCTCAAACAAATGGTCATAACTCGAAAAATATGTAACCAATCAATTATCTGAAAAGTTTGTGTGAGAGAGGACCCCTTGCTGATCGCTACGATGTAAGATGATGTGGACTGACGAAAAAGCCTCAAAGTTATGACAGGTTAAACACAAATGAAACTTTGAAAAAAGGCGCCTCGCAGTTCCCAAATATAACATGGCTGTGAATGAGGGAAGTTTCAGTCCCTAGTCTCGAACAAATCG
Source organism: Ancistrus triradiatus (assembly GCA_025084515.1). Taxonomy (NCBI): domain Eukaryota; kingdom Metazoa; phylum Chordata; class Actinopteri; order Siluriformes; family Loricariidae; genus Ancistrus; species Ancistrus triradiatus. Next base: position 71,426 of record JAJAGP010002747.1, read on the forward strand.
TCATAACTCGAAAAATAATTTGTTTACGGAAGAAATTGTTGGAGTTGGAGTATTTATGAAGGGGAAGTATGTCTACCATTTGCAGTTGAAATGGAGTTTTTAGGTGAAAGTATCAGGGTTTTAGACATGGTTGTTCAGTGAAAAAGTGAATTAATCGCTTTTGACTTGAAGGTAGAGTGCCACGCTCTACCAGTGGCCATAGAGAATGAATGGAGTGATTTTTAAAGAATGATAGAAAGTGTTCAAAGAGTGCAATCTGTGCAAAACTTGACCTGAGGGGTGTTGGTGAACCCAGGTGTGACCATTCCGAGTTTGGTGTCTGTAGCTCCAAAATTGACCGAGTTATGGCAGTTGTTTTAAAAATCCCATTCAAGCGAATGGGACTTTTATTTTGCACAAATGCGAGTGTAGCGTGCGAATGCAACAACATTTCTCTTAGCTATCAACAAGCACACTTCTCCGGAACATGCTGGACGTTTTGGTGTTTGTCCCGTGTCGATATCTCGAAAACTAGGAGGAGATACGCACCGAAAATCAGGTGGAATAATAATAAAAATAAAAATAATAATATTACAAAGAACAATAGTGTGTTGCTTGTGCAACACACTAAATAGAAAGTGCAGTTCTTACAGAAACTGCAAATGTGTTGTGGCGGTGCGTCCCCCTGCGACGTGCATCAGGGACCGAGTATGTAGGTCGAAAGCCGACTGTAGTCATTGTAGTCACCTCAGGGTGCACATGGGACCAAACCTGCTGAACTACAAAACATTAGGTCTAAAATTGACTGAGTTACATTCGATGACCTTCCAGAGGCCCCAGTGACCCGTCAGGGACCTCAAGCACAGCAAAAGCATGACATGTCACCTCAGATTGCACCCGGTATCAAGCCTGCTGATTTTCGTTGCTGTACATTGAAAATCAACTGAAGTATGGTCAATGACCTACCAGGGGCCCCAGTGCCGATGCTGGGGTGTCCATGGGCCCCAGGGGCATGATATGTTACCTCAGATTGCACACGGGACCAAGCCTGCCAAATTTTGTGGCCATAGGTCAGTAACTGACTGAGTTATCGTCATTGGCCCCGCTAGGGGCCCCAGTGCCCAGCCATGGTCCTCATAGGCCCCATGGGCATCACACGTCACATCAGATTGCACCCGGGACCAAGCCTGAAGAATTTTGTGGCCGTAGGTAGAAAACTGACTGAGTTACGGTCATTGGTACGCCAGAAGCCCCAATGCCCTGCTGGGGTCCACAGGGGCCCCATGGGCATCACATGTCACCTCAGATTGCACCAGTGATTAACCCTGCCAAATTTAGTGGCCGTAGGTTGCAAACTGTCTGAGTTACAGTCACTGGCCCTCCAGGGACCCCAGTGCCCAGCCGGGGTTCTCTGGGGCCTTATGGGCATCACATGTCACCTCAGATTGCACCTGGGACCAAGCCTGCTGAATTTTGTGGCAATAGGTCAAAAACTGACTGAGTTGCGGTCATTGGCCCGCAAGGGGCCCCAGTACCCAGTTGGGGTTCACAGGGGTCCCATGGGCATCACATGTCACCTCAGATTGCATCCAGGACCAAGCGTGCCGAATTTCATGCCTGTAGGGCGAAAACTGTCCTGCCAGGTACCTCTGTGTCCACTGTGTTACTATGCAAGTAATGGCCCTAATAGGTGTCAGAAGAGCTGATCCAAGCCATTCTGTGTGAAAGACAGCTGCTCTGTCTGTGGACGTGGCCTGCATGTGCGTGTGTGTGTGTGAGAGAGACAGGGAGAGAGACAATGACAGTTACATTTCAAATCCACACAGGCATATGTTTCATGTAAAATCTCTGTTTCAGACCTCTCAAACAAACAGCCATAACTCAAAAAATAATTAACCGATCGCTCATCTGAAAGCTTGTGTGGGAGAGGACCCCTTCCTGATCGCGATGACATAAAATAGTGTGAATTGCTGAGAAATTGTCAGAGTTATGACAAGTTAAAAATGCCAAATCAGAGTTGAGGCAATTGTAATGGGGGTCAATGGGAGGAAAATCAATACCTAGTCCCGAACAAATCGTCATAACTCGAAAAATAATTTGTTGAACCACAAGATGTCTCATTAAGAGAATTAACATGGCTGTGAATGAGGGAAGTTTTAGTCCCTCGTCCCGAACAAATCGTCATAACTCGAAAAATAATTTCTATAGCGATGCAATCTTTTGATGACTTATGAATGGGAAGTATCTCTACCATTTGCAGTTTAAATGGAGTTTCTAGGTGAAAGTATCAGGATTTTAGAGAAGTTTGTTCAGTGAAAAACTGAATTAATTGATTTCCCTGAAATCTAGAGTGCACACTCTAACTTCTGCCATATTCAATGAATGGAGTGATTTTTAAAGAGTGATAGAACATGATCAAAGACTGTTATCTATCCGAAACTTGAGAAGATGGGAGCCCAGGTCCGACCATGCCGAGTTTCGTGTTTGTAGCTCAAAAATTGACAGAGTTACAGCAGTTTTAAAAAAAAATTCCATTCAAGTGAATGGGACTTTTTTTTCGCACAAATGCGAGTGTAGCGTGCGAATGCAACAACATTTCTCTTAGCTATCGACAAGCACACTTCTCCCGAACATGCCGGACGTTTTGGTGTTTGTCCTGTGTCGATATCTCGAAAACTGTAGGAGGAGATACACGCTATAAAAACAGGTGAAATAATAATAACTAGAAAGTGCAGTTCCTGCAGAAACTGCGAGTGTGTTGCGGCGGTGCGTTACCCTGCGACGTGTATCAGGGACCGATTATGCCAATTTTGAAGGCTCTAGGTTAAAAACTGACTGAATTATAGTTGATGTATTGCCAGGAGCCCCAGGCCCAAAAATCACACACTGAACACAGCTGTCCGCCATGTTTGTTTACCCAAACAACCACACTTCTATTTTGCCTTTTAATATATAGTTAGAATGTAAAACAACTTTTGATTTTGTCACAGAACATTCACTTACCATCAAAACAGCTCCACGATACTGTTAAACTGCCGATAAAATGTCAGTAATGTCCTTTTTTCCCTTGCTCACCTCGTCTCATCAACATGTATTAATTTCCAATGTAACTGGAGCTTTGTGTGCTTTACCCGTGTACTCCCTACCCAACACAAGATTCTGTGTAAAGTCCACCTGAGATTTCACCTAAGGGAGGGCTCTCGTAAAACTTCCAGCTTAAACTTGTTTGCCATCTTCCTATTTTCATTAGTTAGCAGTTTTAGTCAGCATGTCACAAAGAGAGGAGCTCTGTCTCACTAAAGAGAACAGCAGCAGGCGGGCTATGTATGAGCGCAGAGTGACTGACCCCCCCTTCCAATGGAAAGCAGACACCCAGAGCTTTAGAACGACAGGTCACACAGCTTTGCTGCAGCTCACATAGAGCAAGGGGGAGGCGTTTAAAGGGCCAGCACACAGCTCACTGATAGAGAAGAGTATATTCAGGCCAGTTTATTCAGATAAATAGCAGAACTCTGAAATGTGACTTATATTTGTTTGTTCTATCACAGAAAACAAACTTGTAACCTCTTGATTTATAGTGACAGGCTTGAATTTATTTGTATTCTTAGAGGTTATGGACAATTTTGAGTCACCTGTTGTTCAATAGTGAAAAAGCTGTGAAACTTTTGAATACCTTGTTGTATCTGTTCTAAATTTTGGATTTAGCTTTACCAGCATCCACACACATTTTAACTCCCAAAAATAAAATGCATTTTTTTCTGTGTTTGATGTTGTCAAATGGAACCTAAATGATATAGGAAACAGAAGCCTGGAGGGGAATAAATATTTTGGCCCAAGTGTTTACTTCCATTTAAGCCCTGAATGGTCATTGTGCTATATGTAAAACTTAAAATAACCAGTGTTTAAATTTAATAGTGCATATCGCTTAAAAATTAGCTTAAATTCACATCTGCAGTAAGTTATACAAAAAGTTGTGTAAAGTTATTACAATATGGAAATCATAAGGTTGAGTATACTTACATTAAATAAGTTCAGTGATAAGTTCAGTTCATTATGTGCACACAGCATAATCAAAGACAAAAGACCTGACAAAGACCTAAGCTGACTTTAGCTGTTAAGTTAAAAGAATATAAAGACAATAACATTAAATACTAGATATAATGTTAACTATAATGTTAGATATAATGTTATAAGTTATAACTGGGGCTATATTACTCAAAACATTTGTGGCTTGAGCCCCAGTTAAACAACCCAGAGATAGATGCCTGTGAACAAATGTAATCAGAAGTCACTACATAAAGTTATCTGAATAAGGCAAACAACATAAATTCTACCCATTTTTATTATTAAATTTGAAAATGTCATAATAATTCTGGATTTTGCGGACACACAAGTAAAGCGAGCGGGTGAAAATGCACACTTACATTGTTAATGTCAGACTTAACAGATAATTAACGTTACCTCGAACAGACGCATTGCACTCGGCTGGTCTCAACATCAGTTACCGGGTCCACCTTACTCCGAGACTGAGATGACACCGAGTCCAATTGAGGTTGAGACTGGACTCGAGTACAACAGCACTAAGTCTTTGTTTGAACCAATTTTCAAAAGCTGAATGCTGCCTGTGTCAAAGTGTGTCAGCACATCTGCTATCCGTAAAATACAGGTTTAACCTTTGATGGTGCTGAGAAATAAACACAGCTTACATGTAACGAATGCTCAAAAAGCTGTATTTGGAGGAAATTACACAATAAATACAATACTTCAAACTTGAAGATATTTCATTATTACAGTTTTACATTTTTAAAAGACTTGTTGAAGGTGACAAAGTGCAATAACAGGATTGTAAAGGCAATCCTTTTTAACCATATGTTAGCATGCAGTATGCAGTACTTATAAACCTCAATTCTCTACTCAGTAATTCTTTTAAAACGTTAAACAATGCAGCATTCACTTACAAAATACCTGCTAACTTTGAACGTGTACTAGGGCTGAAAGACTAAGATTAATGTATACATCGCCCACACGGACACGGGGAACATGCAAACTCCACACAAGTGTGTGGGACGGGATTTGAAGCCAGATCTCTAAAGCACTGCGCTGACACTCAAATATCAATGTTAATGAGTCTAATGGTTTTTATGGACAGACTCAGACTTCCAGACAGTCGTCAGTGAGGAATATCCTCTCAGGCTTTCATGTCTGGTATTTTTATCATCATTGTCCATCCTAACCCACGTTTTAAATTAATATATACAGTCGCAACTTATGTACATGTATCCGAAATCAGAATACCAGCCCGAACATAATGCTGAAACACAACAAGGTTATATACATGCATAAACTCACAAGCTGAATACTAAAGCGCAGAACAGAACAAATAGGGACATCACACTACAATAAAATGGGATTTTTTTTTTTTTTTTTTTTTTTTTTACCAACCTGGATGCAATGGTGTAGAACTTCTGTATAACTTCTGAAAACCATGAACAGGTTATACAGACACAAAAGCACAAGCTGGAGAGAAAAGTTTAGAACAGAACAGAACAGAACATTAAGAAACAATACACTGGAATAAAATGAAAACATTTTTTTTTGTTTTGTTTTTGTTTTGTATTTTTTTGTGTGTGTTTTTTTTTTTTTGTGTTTTTATAGCAGCCTGGATGCAATGGTGTAGAACTTCTGAAAAACATGAACAGGTTATACAGACACATAAAAGCACAAGCTGGAGAGTTAAAGGTACAACAGAACAATATGGAACAGGAGAATACAGAACAGAACACTAAGGAACAATACACTACTATAAAATGAAAAACATTTTTTGGGGATTTTTGTATGTTTTGCCTTCTGCAACACACTAAATACAATTAACAAAGTTATAGAAAAAAAATTTGTGAACTACGTAAACTATGTACATGACCTATAGCTACAATCTTCAATTAGTTTACACTACAGTTCCCTCACCAAACTGAGCAGAGACAGTGATGATTCGGATTTGACTACACTATGGGAGGACATTGTATACTCGATATGTTTATGAAGAAACAGGCACATTTGTGTTGAGTGGTGTTATTTCTATTGGAGTATTAGAATTTTTTTCCTACACATCACCTATGCTGACCCATCGAATAAGTGTAGAATAAGATTAACTCCAGCACTTAATTTAAATCCCTGTCTAGTCTTCGAAGGCTTGCTGGGCTTGAGGCGACTTTAAACGCAGAACTTCAGACTAAAAATATGACAGAGACTAAAATCTCCACCCAGGATTACCCCCTAAGATAACAAAGGCAAAATAACAAAGGCAAAATAACAAACCAATGTACCGATGGAAGGGCTACGTATAGCCCAGCTGGAACACTCTACCTAAACCAGAGATCCATCTATCTACACACAACAAATTCCTCATCAGGGTACAACAGTGTGTTCTGAAACAAATCTAAGACTAGATAGAGGCTTTCTGGTCATTTTCATATCACAACAGCATAGACTGGATTGTGATAGCTGTAGTAAGTGTTTAATACACCAGAAGCTATGCATTTTTGTGTCTGAGATGTGAAAACAGGGTCCAGAAGCGTGTTCTTCTCAGTAGTTACAGTTTGTATCGTCTGTGTGTATCCTCTGAATGAAAGCAATTCAGCAATGGGCACTGCATTTTTGAACAAAAGGTTTTCATTTAAATCTCCACAGATGATAACATGGTCATAATCCATTATAGCAAAGGCATTCAAAAGATTAATAAGATTTGGCAAAAAATCTTGTACTATAGTTAGGAGGTCTGTAAATGGTCACTATCAAAGCTCGTACTGGGGCTGTCACTTTTAAAGCCAAGAACTCCATGTCAGTGACTCCCTGTACATGTTTCACTACGTTGGCATTTACGTGATTTTTAACATACACTGCAATACCCCCACCCTTTTGGCTAGCCATCTGTGGATGATTGTTGTAACATACATGTCAGTTACGGCTATACATGTTACATCCTTCCAGAAGGAGTTCTTGAGGCACTGTCGAACCAAACATGTGGGTTTCAGTGAGACATACAACATCTCCAAGACAGATTTCATGTCTTCGAAATGACAGTGCAAACCCTCGATGTTTACATTTACATTTACAGCATTTAGCAGACGCCCTTATCCAGAGCGACTTACAATTGATACAGTCTCCAAGCAATTGTAATCCAAGCAAGACCCAACAGTGGCAGCTTGGCACAGGTGGGATTTGAACCCTGGACCTTTTGATCCATAGTCCAGTACCTTACCCACTAGGCTACCACAGACCAGAGTGTAGCCGTGTCTGCAGGTTTGGTACATGTGAAAAGTGGCATGACGACGTCCACATTCAGCTGTCCAGTGAGGTTAAAACTTCTTCATTGCAATAGATACCTTTGCAATAGATAACATTGCAATATTAACTTTTCATTAAAGTTATTAATGTGTAGTCCTTGTAAAGTGGTTGTTCTGCTAAGCGCTACATAGGCCATAACAGGTTCAAACACACGCTCTAATGACACCACTGCTGCTGCTGATGTCATTCCTTGTACTTTATGTGTGGTGCAAGCGTATGCCAGCTTCAAAGGAAACTGCGGCTTGTGTCCGATTTAGATTGCGGTACATTTGCCGCATGACATTCGGTCTCAGCAGTGGCCTTTCTACAAGGGCAGTAGCTGTTCGACTGTCAGCATTTCGGCTGTATTCAGGCACATCATCTTGCTCATTAACTTCAGATGCATCCACTGGTTCACGCTCAGAGATGCATTCAATCCTGACAAGTTCTGAGTTAGGAGCAAAATTAGCCCATGCATCCCCAATGGGTACGAGATCAGCAAAAGCCTCTAATGCCTGCTCTACTATATCCACTGCCTTTTCAAAATGAACCCTGTTCTCCTGCACTATTTTACGTACAGGTGTCAGCCCACTGGTTTCAGAAAGCTTCATAAATGCTGTGGCATAAAAGATTGAGTATGAATTTAGTTTTTTCAGTTGCTCATCTGTTCTATAGGGGAGGTACAGTTTGAGCAGGGAACCATAAAACTTTTCAGGCTCTTTTTTTTCTGAAAACCGCATATATCTAATGACAGCAGGTTTGCCTTTTGTTCGTTTCTGAATAAATCCTATGTTATTTTGAAGTGGTATGACGTTTTTACCTTTAATGTGTCTGCCATAAACTATTCTATAGTTGGATGCAAAGTCAGCCATGCACATCCATTCAAACTCTGGAGTCTGTGGCCTGGCTTTGTATTTCTCTGGCAAGCCAGTCATCCACACGTTGTCAGAGTCTGGCTCTCTTGTATTCAACGTTCTCATAGGAAGGCTCATTTTCATAAAGTTATCATCAGTTGGAATGAACACGACATCTCTAGAACAGGACTTTAACTTTAAGCTACAGACGCGAGTAACAGCTTCTTGCACACTGACTTCATGGTGCTTAGAGTACGCTTGCATTATACATTTCATTTCTTCCAGCTCGGATGTGTTTTCATGGCTCAAATCCTTCACAATTTGTTTGAGATGTTCACTCATCTCATGCTCTGCCTTGGTTATATAAGACAGCATGTACATTACGCAACTGTATCCATTTAAGACATACTGAATGTCCATATTGGCATTCCAGACTCGCAAACAAGTGTGGATTGTAAACGTTAATCCAACAGTCCTTTGGGCTCACGTTTCATCATGACCACATTAGAGTCAGCGGCAGATGCAAGGTGAGACTTAATTCAGCATAACTCATGTCACACTGTGAAAGGACATCATCTATGCTTTCAAATGAAAACTTTGGATCATTTAACAAATCCCACACTTTCTTGAGTTGTTCTTTTGCCTTGCCTGCACTGTGGAATCTGGTTCATCAGGATTCTGTCCCCTTGGTCTTGTTTATAAAAGTGGACTTCACTGGGGGTTTGGGAAATCCAAAGCGACAATGTTTCTTTCCTTTCTTGCATGATTTTGTGTGGTTTCTGCTGTGGGACTGCACCTGGTTCACAAATCTCATGCAGTTCTGGATCCGTCTGTTCATTGGGCAGCTGACAAGTTATGTATTTATCAATGAATTCTGTCACCTCTTCATCAGAGTTGCTCTCAAATTCTGGCGCATCCTTTATCCAGAAAAGGCAGTGGATATGTGCTGATCTTCTGGCCTGGAATTCTACTCTATAAAACATGTCCAACTACTTCGCCTATGGGCTGAGCAGGAGAGAAAATTAAGTCTCTCATTAGAGCCTCTACTCATTTCTCAAACATTCTAATGACTGTTTTACAGGATTACTTCTTATAACTTCACATTTGCTTTCCCAGTCCATATCAGCGAAGCTTACAGTTTGACCCTGCTGTCTTTTGATGGCTGTTATTATCTCAGGCCACCTCATTTCAGCTGCACTGAATGTGCAGAAAAACATTGGGATTCCCAACTGTCGTAGCATAGCAAACAGATCTTTCATGGTTTTCTCCCAGTAAGCTGGGGTTCCTCGGAGTGGCTGCATGAATCACATTGCTTCCCCTTGTTTAATAAGGTTCTGAACTTCACGTTTGTCTTTCAGCAATGCATTGTTTATCCTGCGACCATCCTTTGTGTAAACTTTGCCTTTACGCATCTCAATAGACATGCCTGACATCGCAAAGTGCATCTCTGTTACAAACTGGGCAAAGAAAATGTAGTTTGTATCCATTGCAAAGCGATTGTCAGCACTGAAGAGGCTTACATTAAAATATCTACTTGGGGAAATCTTTTTGACTCGCTGTGGCTCATCGAGTGTATTGGTACCCGTGTTAAACTGCACTGGAAATGCCATTGATTCTAAATTAGGGGTTTTGAAAAAGCTTACTGGGCGATTTCCTTCAGCAGGAGCAATGGAGTAGACATTGTCTCCAAATGCCAGAATTTCTTGGCCAACATCTTCTAGCTGTAAGCACGAGTCAAAAGCAACAGCATAGCCTTGCTGCACATTGTCGGGCTGTTCATCGGGCTGGTTTTCTGTGTCAGCCTCATTTCTTTCACACTCTGTGTCACTGCTATTCATAATGTCAAGGTTTTCAAAAATGTCACAATCAGCGTCCTCTACTAAAGACACATCACTGTATTCGGAGTGAATATCTTTAAGTTTCAGTAGTGCAGTAGACGTCTCTTCAGTTTTACCTTCAACAGTTGGGACGCTGAAGGGGGGCGGGGCAAACTCTTAACAGCTGTTTCAACTTCAGATGGAACGCAGACTACAGCCCCATGTATTGCTCTTTGTTGTCCTTTTGGGAGAGAAATTATCTTTGCAAAGGGTATGAATTTTGCAATGACATGTCTCTCCAGCACGTTTAAACCCTGAAGATCATCAGGAATTGGGCTAAGTTGCAAGTGGTTTGCCACTGCAATAGATGGCATTTGTCCAGACTTCAGGTTATCATGACAAGAGTGACAAACCCAATCCTCTCTATGTTCTAGGATTATACACTCTTCTATGCAGTCCTCATTACAAACATGAACACAACTCCCAGTTCTGCAAAAGGAAGCAAGTTCAGGGTCTTTGGTGTAGGACTGGGACCTGTATGTCTTTACCTGGTTAAGGAATAGACACCGATGGCAGACAGTACAGATAAAGGTAGGTCCGTGCTGAATATTTGATTTAAACAGCTTTTTCTATTAATTAAGCTTTTAGATCAATGCTACTTTGTATTTCCTTTGTAAAGTCTACAATGGTCTTGTATTTGCCTTTTATACGATCAGCGCAGCTTATGGTATGCAACGCTTTGGGGTTGTGGGTGTATCTCAATTTAAAATAATGCTTTGACATTTGCTCCCTGTGTTTAAGTCTATAAGTGCTATCATCAGAATATCTTTGCCTGATTAACTCTTTTTGTTTCTGCTGAACAGTAATGTTATCTCTGTAATGGTGCCTGGTTAAGTATTTCTGCTTGCCCTGGAAATCAGAATCCTCTCTGTAACGGCACCTAATTAACTCTTTGTTTCTGCTGAACAGTAATGTTATCTCTGTAATGGTGCCTAGTTAAGTATTTCTGTTTGAGCTGGAAATCAGAGTCCTCTCTGTAACGGCGCCTAATAAACTCTTTTTGTTTCTGCTGAACAGTAATGTTATCTCTGTAACGTTGCCTGGTTAAGTATTTCTGTTTGAGCTGGAAATCAGAGTCCTCTCTGTAACGGCTCCTGATTAACTCTTTTTGTTTCTCCTGAAAATCAGAGTCCTCTCTGTAACGGCACCTAATAAAGTCTTTTTGTTTCTGCCGGAAAGCAAGGTCATCTCTGTAACAGGCTTTCATGTTTGCTTTCTTTTTTGCTGACTGAATTTTGTATCTTTTTCTGTCAGTATCTTTCCTTTTCTCTTTATTCAACAATTGTTCTTCTACTTTTTGAAAATCTTGCAAATGTTTCAGCTTTGAAGCAGCTTTTCTTCTTCTGCTTTTATTCAATTTTGTTATGACAGCTTTTGTTGGATGCTCGACTTGTGCAGATATAGTCAGATTTGTGCTTAGTGCCATTTGTACCACACTTTCCTCAGCACTGGTACCCAGATGTTCTTCAGGCTTTTTAATGTGAAGATCACCACTGGTCTCAGTAATGTCTGTTAAATTGTTTTCAGAAGTTCTCTCAAATCTCAAAACTGGTAGAAGGTCATACTGCTGACATGAAGGGAATGAGAGTGAGTGATGGAAGAGCTGGACTAGCCTGCATGTCAGATCGGTCACCTGACTGAATGTGACCACCACAGCTGTACCATTTTCTTCATGGCATGCACCATTAGCGCTACAGGCATGTGGATCAACGAACCCATATCTGTCTTGTGCATCTTTGAATAAACATATGCACAAAGCTCCTACAATTAACAGGACATAAGAATATTCATTTCCGAGAGAGTTCAGACGACTTGGAAGGTTTTTAAACAGCTCCATGCCTGGTGGTGGACTGTTGAGCAAGGAACCATTCTGAGAATCTAATTTTACCACAGTGTACTGGCCTCGGTCAGTGCTGACTATAGAAGGCAACTCATCAAAGTGTAAATGCCTGCTTACAAATTTGTTATTCAGCATTAATCTGTGCCTGATATCACGGTATAGTTGGTCTTCTTCTGTCAGTATGAGGTTTAGCCTTTCCTCATTTATGTTTTGGTCCTCATTAAAGTGTGCCAAAAACATGAGTGAATTGGCGACTCACTATTTCGACTTTCTGTTGAAAAACGGCAATCTGCTTGGCTGAAACCTGCCATTATTGCACTCTTTGTTGGCAAAACGAGTGTAGTAACATCTCTCCCATTGGTAGTCATGATGTCATCTGCCGAACCAGAAGCAACTGCCTTCCGCTGCAGTTTTTTGGCTTGGGACTTTTTCGATTTCTTTGGCATTTTGTTATGTGTTTCTAAAACAGATTTTAATGGGTTACCTGTAATACTTACCACTGTACTTACTTACCTGTTCAATGACTTACCAGTGTAATAACACACTCCAAATGACACCTGTAAACAGAAAAAAGTTCAACTTGCTTTACAATCACGCATAAATAAAGCTGTTAGCCATAAAACTATTTTGCCATTTTGGTAGGAGATGCTCCTAAAAGTGGGATGTATGTTGGGTACTGTGGCTATAATACGTGCCAAAGTGTAATATTATACATAGATAGATAGAAAAACTTCAGCTTGATCCTCAATATATTATTTTACTCATCAAAAACTAATGTTTAATTAATTTTTGGGATATGAGGGGATACATGTTTAAAGTTTTATAAGTGTGATGTCATATCCATGGAAGTGATTCAGGCAAATTCAAAAACAGAAACACAGGAAACTATGATAAGTGAAATGATGCAAAACACATAGTCTTAAGGTTATAAAAAGCTAAATCTTGATTTATGATTTCTACATTTTATACATATGAAAGATGCTTCTGAACTGTACCAGAAAATCTCAAAAACATATATTTGCCTTTCAAGTTTTGGTTTTGGCAGGTAGATTTTCCTCTTTCCCACTTTACCAATAGCATATATGTTGGTGAGTTTTATTCTCAAAGTGGGACAGCAATTAATAGGTATTAGTCCTTCCAAACTTAATTTGATGTTGGCCTTTGTCTATACATTTTGTAAATAGTTATTTAAAAAATCATATTTTGAGTATATTTTATTAACATACTTTAATAGCCAACATGATACCCAAGTAGCATACTGGCAAGATGTTTTAAAACTCAATTTTGATTTAATGCCACTGGCCCTGTCTTTTATGTATTTGTAGCAAAAAAATACACCATTCACTAAGCTATAAATAATGCATTTAATACACATGTAATAGGATGTAAAGTTTTCATATGTAATCTTTTATACTAAACATAATGCTACTGCTGCTGCGTACGTTTTATCTGTTCCTCTGATCACATCTCGTCAAAAACACTGCCAGTGTGTGTTTACATTGCATAGACGTTAACTTAAACACACAAATACAATTGTATAATACATACATAGATTTATATGTGTTTTAATCTTTCGGTAACTTTATTGCATGTATTATGTGCACACAGAGCTGAGCTGAGGTTCTCACCCTGCACAGTACATGAAGCCTGGAGAGCGGAGCACAGCAGCTGGAGCCTTTTACCGTCAGCGAACTGACGCCATTCATAATGGTTCTGTCCGTGCACCTGTCACAAAATGTTACTACGTATACAAATCAATAATTTCCTAAAACCTATGCTGATTACCAACTATATATTGAACTATATAACTGTATATTTTAATAACCATACACTAATAATTAAATATATGTAATACAGACATGCTGGTTATTTTCTGTTTATACGGGTGTGTTCCGTGTTGTGCATAGCGCCTTGCTGTTACTACACACGAATTCTTACTCTTGGAGCAGAGGACCGAATAATATCGATATAGCTCAATAATTCGTGATGGTGTCTTATTACTGAGACAAAAGGCGCTAAAAGCTTCAAGGCAGGGCTTGAGACAGCCAGCAAGATTTGGATTTTTTTACTTGACCATAAAATTCGTCACGTACATGAAATTAAAGAGGTTTATGATTTTTTTAGGCTTTAGTAGACAGTGATAAGTGACTGCAAGTCTTCCATTTTAAGCCCAAACAGATTGATAAAGCTCAGATAATGCTAAACCACAGATAGCTTTCACAGGCTACGGGGTACATATCGGCTGCATTTTAAACAGGGCAATAAACATTAACACAGTTTAGACTTACCGAATTAGGTGTGAGAAGATGAAATTCACAGGATGAAGCTAATTGTAGAGTTATAATAAGGGTTCCTTGGGGATCGTTGAAAACTCAGAAAATTCGAAATTCAGTAGCAGTTCGTATCAAAGCTATGTAGCGCAGAAAGGGCTGGAATGCACCTTAATGGCTCAGTTTAAACAGAACTTATTCTGCTCTGATTGGACAACATGCTGAGCTGATTACGTCACTCTGCTCTTCAGAAGCTCGGAAAATGTTCGCCAAATCCACAATTAAATGTCTAAAAATACATTTATTATATATTTATGTATTTACATAGATTATAGCAAAAGTACATTTTTTTGTTTTCTACAACATATGCAGAGTCTCACAGACATATACAGTGCCGCACCCATCCCCCATCATAACAGCGCCCAGTGTGCAAACCTGCGCATGTGTGAAAAAGTAACTTATGAGTTCAAATCATTCAAATCAAGTCTGTTAGAATTAAGTATGCGTATCTGTAAGGAGGTAACACTTCTGAAACATGATCATGGTCAAAAAATGGTCATAACGCAGATAATATTTTCCATTTTACTTAAATAATTTTGTGGGAGAGGACCTCTTGCTGGCCATTTTGTGTGGATTGATCAGAAAGTTAATTATGACAGTTTAAAATTTTGAAGTCCCCAAAGGCTTAACAGGTCACCCCAGGACCTCAAGTGCCACATGTTCATCACTTGTCACCCCAGGGTATATCCGGAACCAAGCAGACCTAATTTGGGGGCTATAGGTTGAAAACAGATTTAAATACTTTCATTGACAGGGACGTCTGTGCTCTGTCAGGGACTGCAGGGACCCCAATAGCATCAGGTGCAGAGTCTCAGTGTACCTGGGACAATCCTGTTGATTTTCATGGCTGTAGGGCAAAAATTGTCCTGCCAGGTACGTACTATGCAAACAATGGACCTAATAAGTGTCAGAAGAGCTGATCCAAGCCATTCTGTGAGAATGACAGCTGCTCTGTGTGTGGGCGTGGCCTGCATGTGCGTGTGTGTGAGAGACAGAGGGAGAGACAATGACAGTTACATTTCAAATCCACACAGCCATATGTTTCATGTAAAATCTCTGTGTCAGACCTCTCAAACAAATGGTCATAACTCCAAAAATCATTAACAGATCACTTATCTGAAAAGCTTGTGTGGGAGAGGACCCCTTGCTGATTGCTATGACATAAAATAGTGTGAATTGATGAGAAAGTGTCAGAGTTATGACAAGTTAAAAACACAGGAAAATTTTGAAAATGCCAAATCGTAGTTGAGGCAATTATAATGGGGGTCAATGGGAGGAAAATCAATACCTAGCCCCGAACAAATCGTCATAACTCGAAAACTAATTTGTTGAACGACGAGATACTTTGAGGTCTCATTAAAGGGAAATATCTCTGCCATTTGAAGTTTAAATGGAATTTCTAGATAAAAGTATAATGATTTTAGACACGTTTGTTCAGTAAAAAGTGAATTAATAAAAATCCCTAAAATCTCAGTTTCAAGCGATTTTGCACCTCTCAAACAAATGATCATAACTCCAAAAATATTTAATCAATCAATTATCTGAAAATGGTGATATAAACGATAAAAAATGGTGTGGATTAACAAAAAAGCCTCAAAGTTATGACAGGTCAAACACAAATGAAACTTTGGAAAAAGCGTCCTCGGAGTTCCGAAAATTAACATGGCTGTGAATGAGGGAAGTTTTAGTCCCTCGTCCCGAACAAATCATCATAACTTGAAAAATAATTTCTATAGCGATGCAATCTTTTGATGAATTATGAACGGGAAGTATGTCTACCATTTGCAGTTTAAATGGAGTTTCTAGGTGAAAGTATCAGGATTTTAGAGAAGTTTGTTCAGTGAAAAAGTGAATTAATCGATTTTCCCTGAAATCTAGAGTGCACACTCTAGCTTCTGCCATGTTCAATGAATGGAGCGATATTTAAAGAGTGATAGAAAGTGATCAAAGAGTGTTATCTATCCAAAACTTGAGATGATGGGTCTCGGTGAGCCCAGGTCCGACCATGCCAAGATTCGTGTTTGTAGGTCAAAAAATGACCGAGTTACGGCAGTTTTTTAAAAAATCCCATTCAAGTGAATAGGACCTTTTTTCGCACAAATGCGAGTGTAGCGTGCGAATGCAACAACATTTCTCTTAGCTATCGACAAGCACACTTCTCCCGAACATGCCGGTCATTTTGGTGTTTGTCCCGTGTCGATATCTCGAACACTGTAGGAGGAGATACGCGCAGAAAAACGGGTGAAATAATAATAATAAAAACTAGAAAGTGCGGTTCCTGCAGGAACTGCGAGTGTGTTGCGACGGTGCGTACCCCCAGCGACGTGCATCAGGGACCGAATATGTAGGTCGAAAGCCATTCGACCATTGTAGTCATTGTAGTCATGTCAGGGTATGACATGTTACCTCAGATTGAACACGGGACCAAGCCTGCCAAATTTCATGGCCGTAGGTCGAAAACTGACTGGGTTACGGTCATTGGCCTTGTTAGGAGCCCCAGTGCCCAGCCATGGTCCTCATAGGCCCCATGGGCATGACAAGTCACGTGAGATTGCACCCGGAACCAAGCCTGCCGAATTTTGGGGCCGTAGGTCGAAAACTGACTGAGTTACAGTCATTGGCCCGCCAGGGGCCCCAGTGCCCTGCTGGGGTCAACAAAGGCCCCATGGGCATCACGTCACCTCAGATAGCACGCAGGACCAAGCCTGCCAAATTTCGTGGTCATAAATCAATAACTGATTGAGTAACAGTCAATGGGCCGCTAGGGACCCCAGTGCCCTGCTGGGGTTCACAGGAGCCCCATGGGTATCACATGTCACCTCAGATAGCACGCAGGACCAAGCCTGCTGAATTTCGTGGTGATAATTCAATAACAGACTGATTCACGGTCATTGTCCCGCCAGGGGCCCCAGTGGCCTGCCGGGGTCCACAGGGGCCCCATGGGCATCACATGTCACCTCAGATTTCACCTGGGATAAAGCCTGCCAAATTTTGTGGCCATAGGTGGAAAACTGACTGAGTTACAGTTATTGGCCCGCCAGGAGCCCCAGTGCCCTGCCGGGGTCCACAGGTGCCCCTTGGGCATCACATGTCACCTCAGATAGCACCCGGGACCAAGCCTGAAGAATTTTGTGGTCATAAACCCATAACTGACTGAGTTACGGTCATTGGCCCGCTAGGGGCCCCAGTGCCCAGACGGGGTCCACAAGGGCCCCATGGCCATCACATGTCACCTCAGATTGCACCCGGGACCAAGCCTGCCAAATGTCATGGCTGTAGGGCGAAAACTGTCCTGCCAGGTACCTCTTTGCCCTCTGTGGTAGTATACCAACAATGTAAGTTCCTACTTCAGACTTAGGAAGTATGCAAGTCCAAAGTTGGGGTACTTGGTATTGAGCAACGGCCGTAGTGTCATTTTTACTGCATGAAATATTAATCTCTATATATTATTCTTTCATGCCGATTTAGTAAAGCCATGTAGCAATTGTCATGTAATGCGATTTACATAAGAGCTGTCTGGCCCTTTAAGAGTGTAGAAGGGAGCTAGTGTGTAGTGAACAGTAGTGAATTGACCGTTTCCGGCTGTGCAGGCCATGTTTTACTCTGTGCTCGTGTGGATTACAAGTGATGTTTATCTCGACTTAAAGGTTTGGACTGTTTAATTAATTACACTATTTTACAGTAATGATCAAGCCTTCGTATTAAACATGTTGTTGCAAATCTAAGTAAGAAGAATCCAGCTGTCATTGCAATGTGCTCTCCGTGTGTGGGCGTGGCCTGCGTGTGTGTTTGAATCGAACAGAACAGAGCCCAGTCTCTGGTATGCCTCTTTCATTTCAGAGGTGTCAAACAAACGCTCATAACGGGATAAGTAATTTGTTGAACGACGAGATATTTGGATTTGTCATGAAGGGGAAGTATGTCTACCATTTGAAATTTAAATGGAGTTTCTAGGTGAAAGTATAATGATTTTACACACGTTTGTTCCGCGAAAACAGTGACAGAAAGACCGTTTAGAGAGTGATTTTCAAGCGATTTTGCACCTTTCAAACAACTGATCTCTATATATTATTTTTTCATGTCGATTTAGTAAAGCCATGTAGTAATTGTCATGTAATGCGATTTACATAAGAGCTGTCTGGCCCTTTAAGAGTGTAGAAGGGAGCTAGTGTGTAGTGAACAGTAGTGGATTGACCGTTTCCGGCTGTGCCGGCCATGTTTTACTCTGTCCTCTTGTAGATTACAAGTGATGTTTATCCCGACTTAAAGGTTTGAACTGTTTAATTAATTACAGTATTTTACAGTAATGATCAAGGGTTCGTATTAAACATATTCATGCAAATCTAACTTCAAAGAATCCGTCTTTCATTGCGATCTGCTCTCCGTGTGTGGGCGTGGCCTGCGTGTGTGTGTGAACCGAACAGAGCGTAGCCCCTTCTGTGCTTTGCCTTCTTTCATGTCACAGCTGTGAAACAAACGGTCATAACTGGACAACTAATTTGTTGAACGACAAGATATTTGGATGTGTGATGAAGGGGAACTATGTCTACCATTTGAAATTCAATTGGAGTTCGTATTTGAAAGTATAATGATTTTACACGCGTTTGTTCCGTGAAAAGTCCGTGTAGAAAGTGACTTTCAAGCGACTTTGGACCTCTCAAACAAATGGTCATAATTTATGAACATGATTTATGAAGGGGAAGTATCTCTACCATTTGAAGTTTAAATGGAGATTCTAGATGAAAGTATAATGATTTAGTCCGACCATGCCGAGATTCGTGTTTGTAGGTCAAAAATTGACCGAGTTAGGGCAGTTTTTAAAGAAATCCCATGCAAGTGAATGGGCCTTTTTTTCGCACAAATGCGAGTGTAGCGTGCGAATGCAGCAACATTTCTCTTAGCTATCAACAAGCACACTTCTCCAGAACATCCCGGACGTTTTGGTGTTTGTCCCGTGTCGATATCTCGAAAACTGTAGGAGGAGATGTGAACCGAAAAACAGGTGAAATAATAATAATAAAAACTAGAAAGTGCAGTTCCTGCAGAAACTGCGAGTGTGTTGCGACGGTGCGTTACCCTGTGACGTGCATCAGGACCAAGCCTGCCAAATTTCGTGGTCATAAATCAATAACTGACTGAGTCACGGTCATTGCCCTCCCATGGGCATCACATGTCACCTCAGATTTGACCCTACACCAACCCTGGCAAGTTTTATGGCCATAGTTTGAAAACCGACTGAGTTACGGTCATTGGCCCGCCAGCGGCCCCAGTTCCCAGCCGGGGTCCACAGGGGCCCCATGGCCATGACATGTCACCTCAGATTTCACCCAGGACCAAGCCTGCCAAATTTTGTGGCCGTAGGTCGAAAACTGGCCGAGGTTTAGTCATTGGCCCGCTAGGGGCCCCAGTGCCCAGCCGGGGTTCTCTGGGGCGTTATGGGCGTCACATGTCACCTCAGATTGCACCTGGGACCAAGGCTGCTGAATATTGTGGCCATAAGGTCAATAACTAACTGAGTTACAGTTTAGTAAAGCCATGTAGTAATTGTCATGTAATGCGATTCACATAAGAGCTGTCTGGCCCTTTAAGAGTGAAGGAATCCGCTAGTGTGTAGTGAACAGTAGTGAATTGACCGTTTCCGGCTGTGCCGGCCATGTTTTACTCTGTGCTCGTATGGATTACAAGTGATGTTTAACCCGACTTAAAGGTTTGGACTGTTTAATTAATGACAATATTTTACAGTAATGATGAAGCCTTCATATTACACATATTGATGCAAATTTAAGTTCAACGAATCCGTCTTTCATTGCGATGTGCTCTCCGTGTGTGGGCGTGGCCTGCGTGTGTGTTTGAATGGAACAGAACGGAGCGCGTCTGTGCTCTTCCTTCTTGCATTTCAGAGCTCTCAAACAAACGGTCATAACAGGAGTTTGTGTACAAAGTGACTTTCGGACCTCTGAAACAAATGGTCATAACTCGAAAAATATGTAACCAATCAATTATCTGACCGGACCCCTTGCAGATCGCTACGATATAAGATGATGTGGATTGACGAAAAAGCCTCAAAGCTATGACAGGTTAAACACAAATGAAACTTAGAAAAAAGGCGCCTCGCCGTTCCCAAATTTTACATTGCTGTGAATGAGGAACGTTTCAGTCCCTAGTGTCGAACAAATCGTCATAAGTTGAAAAATAATTTGTTTAGCGATGCCATCTTTGAATGAATGATTAAGGGGAAGTATGTCTACCAAGTGCAGTTTAAATGGAGTTTCTAGGTGAAAGTATCAGGATTTTAGAGACGTTTGTTCAGTGAAAAGGTGAATTAATCGATTTTCCTTGAAATCTAGAGTGCACACTCTAGCTTCTGCCCTATTCAATGAATGGAGTGATATTTAAAGAGTGATAGAAAGTGTTCAAAGAGTGCAATCTGTGCAATACTTGAGATGATGGGTCTCGGTCAGCCCAGGTCCATGATTTAGTCCGACCATGCCGAGTTTGGTGTTTGTAGCTCAAAAACTGACCGAGTTAAGGCAGTTTTTAAAGAAATCCCATGCAAGTGAATGGGACTATTTTTCGCACAAATGCGAGTGTAGCGTGCGAATGCACCAACATTTATCTTAGCTATCAACAAGCACTCTTCTCCAGAACATCCCGGACGTTTTGGTGTTTGTCCCGTGTCGATATCTCGAAAACTGTAGGAGGAAATGCGAACCGAAAAACAGGTGAAATAATAATAATAATAACTAGAAAGTGCAGTTCCTGCAGAAACTGCGAGTGTGTTGCGGCGGTGCATGCCCCCAGCCGTGTGCATCAGGGACCGAGTATGTAGGTTGAAAGTTGAATGTAGTCATTGTAGTCACCTCAGGGTATGACATGTTACCTGAGATTGCACTCGAGACCAAACCTGCCAAATTTCGTGGCCATAGGTCGAAAACTGACTAGGATACGGTCATTGGCCCGCTAGGGGCACCAGTTCCCAGCCGGGGTCCACCGGGGCCCCATGGGCATCACATGTCACCTCAGATTTCACCCTGTACCAAGCCTGCCAAATTTTGTGGCCGTAGGTTGAAAACCGACTGAGTTACATTCATTGGCCCACCAGGGGCCCCAGTGTCCACCTGGGGTCCACCGGAGCCCCATGGGCATCATATGTCACCTCAGATTTCACCCGGTACCAAGCCTGCCAAATTTTGTGGCCGTAGGTTGAAAACCGATTGAGTTACATTGATTGGCCCGCCAGGGGCCCCAGTGTCCAGCCGGGGTCCACAGGGGCACTATGGGCATCACATGTCACCTCAGATAGCACCCGGGACCAAGTCTGCTGAATTTTGTGGCCGTAGATCGAAAACTGACCGAGTTACGGTCATTGACCCGCCAGGGCCCCCACTCCCCATTCGGGGTTCTCTGGGGCCTTTTTTGGCATCACATGTCACCTCAGATTGCACCTGGGACCAAGGCTGCTGAATTTTGTGGCAATAGGTCCAAAACTGACTCGAGTCGAGGTCCACAGGGGTCCAATGGGCATCACATGTCACCACAGATTGCACTCGGGACCAAGCCTGACGAATTTTGTTTTCATACATCAATAACTGACTGAGTTACAGTCATTTTCCCACCAGGGGCCCCAGTGCCCTGCCGGGGTCCACAGGGGCCCCATGGGCATCACACTTCATCTTAGATTGCACCCGGGACGAAGCCTGCCAAATTTTGTGGCCATAGGTCGAAAACTGACTGAGTTACGGTTATTGGCACACTAGGGGCCCCAGTGCGCAGCCGGGGTCCACAGGCGCCCTATGGGCGTCACATGTCACCTCAGATTACACCTGGGACCAAGCCTGCTGAATGATGTGGCCGTAGGTTGAAAACCGACTGAGTTATGTTCATTGGCCAGCGGCCCCAGTGCCAAGCCGGGGTCCACAGGGGCCTTATGGGCGTCACACGTAACCTCAGATTACACCTAGGACCAAGCCTGCTGAATGATGTGGTCATAGGTCAATAACTGACTGAGTTACAGTCATTGGCCCGCCAGGGGTCCCAGTGCCCAGTCGGGGTCCTCATGGACCCCATGGGCATCACATGTCACCTCAGATTGCAGCCGTGATTAACCCTGCCAAATTTCGTGGCCGTAGGTCGAAAACTGACTGAGTTGCGGTCATTGGCCCGCAAGGGGCCCCAGTACCCAGTCGGGGTCCACAGGGGTCCCATGGGCATCACATGTCACCTCAGATTGCTCCCGGGACCAAGCCTGCCAAATTTCATGGCTGTAGGGCGAAAACTGTCCTGCCAGGTACCTCTGTGCCCTCTGTGTTACTATGCAAACAATGGCTCTCATACTGTCAGAAGAGATTATCCAAGCCATTCTGTGTGAATGATAGCTGCTCTGTGTGTGGGCGTGGCCTGCATGTGCGTGTGTGTGTGTGAGAGAGACAGAGGGACAGACAATGACAGTTACATTTCAAATCTACACAGCCATATGTTTCATGTAAAATCTCAGTTTCAGACCTCTCAAACAAACGGTCATAACTCCAAAAATAATTAACCGATCGCTTTTCTGTAAAGCTTGTGTAGGAGAGGACCCCTTGCTGATCGCTATGACAAAAAAATGTGTGGATTGATGAGAAATTGTCAGAGTTATGACAAGTTAAAAACACATGAAAATTTAGAAAAAGACAAATTAGAGTTGAAGCAATTATAATGGGGGTCAAAGGGAGGAAAATCAATACCTAGTCCCAAACAAACCGTCATAAATAAATAATTTGTTGAACAATGAGATACTTTGATGTGTCATTAAGGGGAAGTATCTCTACCATTTGAAGTTTAAATGGATTTTCTAGATGAAAGTAATTGTCTTGTAATGCGATTTACATAAGAGCTGTCTGGCCCTTTAAGAGTGTAGAAGGGAGCTAGTGTGTAGTGAACAATAGTGAATTGAGCGTTTCCGGCTGTGACAGCCATGTTTTACTCTGTGCTCGTGTGGATTACAAGTGATGACTTAAAGGTTTGGACTGTTTAATTAATTACAATATTTTACAGTAATGATCAAGCCTTCGTATTAAACATAATCATGCAAATCTAACTTCAAAGAATCCGTTTTTCATCGCGATGTGCTCTCTTTGATCGTCTCTGGTCTGCCTCTCATTTCAGAGGCGTCAAACAAACGCTCATAACTGGAGAAGTAATTTGTTGAACGACGAGATATTTGGAGGTGTCATGAAGGGGAAGTATGTCTACCATTTGAAATTTAAATGGAGTTTCTAGGTGAAAGTATAATGATTTTACACACGTTTGTTCCGCGAAAACAGTGACAGAAAGAGTGTTGAGAGTGACTTTCAAGCGATTTTGCACCTCTCAAACAAATGGTCATAACTCAAAAAATAAGTAACCAATCAATTATCTGAAAAGTTTGTGTGAGAGAGGACCCCTTGCTACTATATAAGATGATGTGGATTGACGAAAAAGGCTCAAAGTTATGACAGGTTAAACACAAATGAAACTTTGAAAAAAGGCGCCTCGCCGATCCCAAATTTAACATGGCTGTGAATGAGGGAAGTTTCAGTCCCTAGTCTCGAACAAATCGTCATAACTCGAAAAGTAGGTTGTTTAGCGATGCCATCTGTTGATGCGTTATTAAGGGGAAGTATCTCTACCATTTGAAGTTTAAATGGAGTTTCTAGGTGAAAGTATAATGATTTTACACACGTTTGTTCCGCGAAAAAGTGAATTAATAAAAATACCTAAAATCTCAGTTTCAAGCGATTTTGGACCTGTCAAAGAAATGATCATAACTCGAAAAAGGTTTAACCAATCAATTACCTGAGTTTGTTTGAGAGAGGACACCTTGCCGATCGCTATGATATAAGATGATGTGGATTGATGAAAAAGCCTAAAAGTTATCACAGGTTGAACACAAATTAAATTTTGGAAAAAGCGTCCTCAGAGTTTCAAAAATTAACATGGCTGTCAATGAGGGAAGTTTTAGGCTCTAGTCTCGAACAAATCATCATAACTCGAAAGATAATTTGTTTAGCGATGCAATCTTTTGATGAATTATGAAGGGGAAGTATCTCTACCATTTGCAGTTTAAATGGAGTTTCTAGGTGAAAGTATCAGGATTTTAGAGAAGTTTGTTCAGTGAAAAACTGAATTAATCGATTTTCCCTGAAATCTAGAGTGCACACTCTAGCTTCTGCCCTATTCAATGAATGGAGTGATATTTAAAGAGTGATAGAAAGTGATCAAAGAGTGATATCTGTCCGAAACTTGAGATGATGGGTCTCGGAGAAACCAGGTCCGGTCATGCCGAGTTTCGTGTTTGTAGCTCAAAAATTGACCGAGTTACGGCAGTTTTTTAAAAAATCCCATTCAATGGGACGTTTTTTCGCACAAATGCGAGTGTAGCGTGCGAATGCAACAACATTTTTCTTTGCTATCGACAAGCACACTTCTCCGAAACATGCCGGATGTTTTGGTGTTTGTCCCGTGTCGATATCTTGAAAACTGTAGGAGGAGATACGTACCGAAAATTTGGTGGAATAATAATAATAAAAACTAGAAAGTGCAGTTCCTGCAGAAACTGCGAGTGTGTTGCGACGGTGCGTTACCCTGTGACGTGCATCAGGGACCGAGTATGTAGTTCAAAAGCTGACTGTAGTCATTGTAGTCACCTCAGGGTATGACATGTTACCTCAGATTGCACCTGGGACCAAACCTGCCAAATTTCGTGGTCATCAATCAATAACTGACTGAGTCATGGTCTTTGCCCTGCTAGGCGCCCCTGTGCCCTGCCGGGGTCCACAAGGGCCCCATGGGCATCACATGTCATGTCAGATTTCTCGTTGGACGAACTTTGGCAAATTTTGTGGCCATAGGGCGAAAACTGACTGAGTTACGGTCATTGGCCCGCTAAGGGCCCCAGTGCCCAGCCGGGGTCCACAGGGGCCCCATGGCCATGACATGTCACCTCAGATTTGACCCTACACCAACCCTGCCAAGTTTTGTGGCCATAGTTTGAAAACCGACTGAGTTACGGTCATTGGCCCGGCAGCGGCCCCAGTTCCCAGCCGGGGTCCACAGGGGCCCCATGGCCATGACATGTCACCTCAGATTTCACCCAGGACCAAGCCTGCCAAATTTTGTGGCCATAGGTCGAAAACTGGCCAGGTTTTAGTCATTGGCCCGCTAGGGGCCCCAGTGCCCAGCCGGGGTTCTCTGGGGCGTTATGGGTGTCACATGTCACCTCAGATTGCACCTGGGACCAAGGCTGCTGACTATTGTGGCCATAGGTCAATAACTAACTGAGTTAAAGTTTAGTAAAGCCATGTAGTAATTGTCATGTAATGTTCACATAAGAGCTGTCTGGCCCTTTAAGAGTGTAGGAGGGATCTAGTGTGTAGTGAACAGTAGTGGATTGACCGTTTCCGGCTGTACCGGCCATGTTTTAGTCTGTGGTCGTGTGGATTACAAGTGATGTTTAACCCGACTTAAAGGTTTGGACTGTTTAATTAATTACGATATTTTAGAGTAATGATCAAGCCTTCATATTAAACATATTGATGCAAATGTACGTTCAAAAAATTCGTCTTTCATCGCGATCTGCTCTCCGTGTGTGGGCGTGGCCTGCGTCTGTGTGTGAAGCGAGCCCCTTGTGTTCTGTGCCTTCTTTCATGTGAGAGCTGTCAAACAAATGGTCATAACTGGAGAACTAATTTGCGTAACGACGAGATATTTGGAGGTGTGATGAAAGGGAAGTATGGCTACCATTTGAAATTGAAATGGAGTTTGTAGGTGAAAGTATAATGATTTTACACATGTTTATTCCACGAAAAGTCTGAGTGAAAGTACATGTTTCAAGCGGTTTTGGACCTCTCAAAGAAATGGTCATAACTTGAAAAATATGTAACCAATCAATTATCTGAAAAGTTTTTTTGAGAGAGGACCCCTTGCTGATTGATATGAAATAAGATTTTTGACGAAAAAGCCTCAAAGTTATGACAGGTTAAACACAAATGAAACTTTGAAAAAAGGCGCCTCGCCGTTCTGAAATTTAACATGGTTGTGAATGAGGCAAGTTTCAGTCCCTAGTCTCGAACAAATCGTGATAACTGCAAAAGTAATTTGTTTGGCGATGCAGTCTTTTGATGAGTTATGAAGGGGAAGTATCTCTACCATTTGCAGTTTAAATGGAGTTTCTAGGTGAAAGTGTCAGGATTTTAGAGATGTTTGTTCATTGAAAAAGTGAAGTAATCGATTTTCCCTGAAATCTAGAGTGCGCACTCTAGCTTCTGCCCTATTCAATGAATGGAGTGATTTTTAAAGAGTGATAGAAAGTGTTCAAAGAGTGCAATCCGTGCGAAACTTGAGATGAGGGGTGAAGTCCGACCATGCCGAGTTTCGTGTTTGTAGCTCCAAAATTGACAGAGTTAGGGCAGTTAAAAAAAAATGCCGTGCAAGTGAATGTGACTTTTTTTTCGCACAAATGCGAGTGTAGCGTGCGAATGCAACAAAATGTCTCTTAGCTATCGACAAACACACTTCTCCTGAACATGCCGGACGTTTTGGTGTTTGTCCCGTGTCGATATCTCGAAAACTGTAGGAGATAAGAACCGAAAATCAGGTAAAATAATAAAAAAAAAAAAAAAAATAATAATACGAAGAACAATAGTGTGTTGCTTGCGCAACACACTAATAACTAGAGAGGTGCATTTCCTGAAGCAAATGCAAGTGTGGTTGCCACTCTGCAATGGCCCCATGGCCATCACATATCACCTCAGATTGCACCCGGGACCAAGCCTGCCGAATTTCATGGCTGTAGATTGAAAACTGTCTGAGTTACAGTCATTTGCCTACCCAGGGGCCACAGTGCCAACCGGAGTCCATAGGGGCCCCATGGGCATTACATATCACCTCAGATTGCACCCGGACCAAGCTTGTCGAATTTTGTGGCCGTAGGTCGAAAACTGTCTAAGTTACACTCAATGGCCCAGACAGGGGCCCCAGTGCCCACCTGGGGTCTATAGGGTCCCTATGGGCATCACATATCACCTCAGATTGCACCCAGGATCAAGCTTGCCGAGTTTCGTGGCCGTAGGTCGAAAACTGACTGAGTTACAGTCATTGGCCCACCCAGGGGCCCCAGTGCCCACCCGGGGTCTACAGGGGCCCCATGTGCATCACATATCACCTCAGATTGCTCTCGGGATCAAGCTTGCCAAATTTCGTGGCTGTAGGTCGAAACTGACTGAGTTACAGTCATTGGCCCACGCAGGGGCCCCAGTTTCCACCCGGGGTTCATAGGGGCCTTATGGGCATCACATATCACCTCAGATTGCTCCCGGAACCAAGCTTGCCAAATTTCGTGGCCGTAGGTCAAAAACTGTTTGAGTTACAGTCATTGACCCACCCAGGGGCCCCAGTGCCCACCCGGGGTCCATAGGGGTACCCATGGGCATCGCATATCACCTCAGATTGTACCCGAGATCAAGCTTGCCAAATTTCGTGTCCGATGGTCAAAAACTGTTTTGTCATTGGCCCACCCAGGGGCTCCAGTGCCCACCTGGGGTCCTCATGGGACCCATGGGCATCACATATCACCTCAGATTGCACCCGGGACCAAGCTTGCCGAATTTTGTGGCCGTAGATCGAAACATGTCCAAGTTAGTCATTGGCCCACCCAGGGGCCTCAGTGCCCACCCGGGGTCCTTACGGGACCCTTGGGCATCACATATCCCCTCAGATTGCACCCGGGATCAAGCTTGCCGAATTTTGTTACCGTAGGTCGAAATCTGACTGAGTTACAGTCATTGGCCCACCCAGGGGCCCCAGTGCCCACCCGGGGTCCATAGGGGCCCCATGGGCATCACATATCACCTCAGATTGCACCCGGGACCAAGCTTGCCGAATTTCGTGGCCGTAGGTCGAAAATTGACTGAGTTATGAGTCATAAATTTTTGGCCCATTCATTTCCTATGGGAAAATTCGGGGCCCCCCAAAGTCCAACCGGTTAGCCCTATACAAGCACACCATTCCCGACCAGACCAAACGCAATGGCGCTGGAACGGGGTCGATATCTCGAAAGCTGCAGCAGTTGAAATACATCGAAAATCGCGGAATAATAATAATAATAAACGAAACTAGAGAGGTGCATTTTCTGAAGAAAATGCAAGTGTGGTTGCCACTCTGCAATGGCCCCATGGGCATCACATATCACCTCGGATTGCACCCCGGACCAAGCTTGCCGAATTTCGTGGCCGTAGGTCGAAAACTGACTGAGTTTCAGTCATTGGCCCATCCAGGGGCCCCAGTGCCCACCCGGGGTCCATAGGGGCCCCAGTGCCCACCCGGGGTCCACAGGGGCTCCATGCGCATCACATATCACCTCAGATTGCACTCGGGACCAAGCTGGCCGAATTTCGTGGCCGTAGGTCAAAAACTGACTGAGTTACAGTCATTGGCCCACCCAGGGGCCCCAGTGCCCACCCGGAATCCATAGGGGCCCCATGGGCATCACATATCACCTCACATTGCACCCGGGACCAAGCTTGCCGAATTTCGTGGATGTAGGTCGAAAACTGACTGAGT